>OW804100.1:117023351-117283712 GCA_942159475.1 Sthenelais limicola | reverse complement strand
CTTCTTGAAAGTAAACATGACCTCATTACCTCATAGTATCATTACTTTGAATTACTTAATCAAAAAATAGCTCTGTTAAAAACCCCTGTAAATACTCAACTATTACCACAAGCACTGTCAAAACAAAGATGCGATAAAAGTATATTATCGATTATTCTACTCTATATGGTAATATCATAGTCTTAGACAACTACATCCGATATGGTATATTATCGATAACAGACTTAATCCTTATAACTAGCTTTATCCTACCAGGTATTTATTTTGTTTTATTTTATTTTAATTTTCATTCCAGCCTTAAGCGATTTATTATTTTATTTTCCAAATTAAAGGTAACAGTCGGTAGAAATGGAACTACCTAGTTTCATATAGACATGTCAACCCATTTGTCATTTTCAACTGTATCTTACCACTACTAGGACAAATACAAGATTTTCTTATCTTATCTTATCTTATTAGTATCTCAAGTAAACATAGCATCATTACGTCAAATGTAAATATAGCACTAGTACTTTAGTACAAGTACTAAAGGTTACTAAAGGTTGCATCATTTCTTTAAATTACTTAATCATTAGTATCACAAGTAAACATAGCATCATTACATCAAAAGTAAACCTAGAACTAGTAGGTTGTATCATTACTTTAAGTAAACATACCATTATAACTTACAATGTACAATTACAATCCTACTATCAGAATGCCCACTCATTTACCTTGGATAAATTACCTCAATCCTCTCCATCAACATTCTGCCTGCTCTCATGACTTTGTAATGGCATAACTAGATTTTCATCTTTGTCTGTATTGTTAGCTTTATCTGTGCAAAACAGTATAGCTGTTATATTAGATAATAATAGCTGTTAGTGCAAGCCACCTGGTATTGTACGTGACAATTTGTAATGTGATTGCTCTTGTTGATTTGCTGAATGAACATCCTAAATATAATAAATAATAAAACCCATTACTTAGTGCAGAATCCTAATGCGAACTGCATGCCTTGTCTCAATGTTTTCCTAATATTCATTGGACTAAGAAATGATATACCTGGCTAAGTGTCTGATTTACCATACACAATGCCTGCAGCCTTCTTTGGACATTTTTTTGTCAAGAAAAAGAGTGGGACATTGTCATTACAACATTTACCTTTACACCAGATCAAATAATGCTGCCCTCTAGCTAGTACAACCTCAAGCTCAACCAATAGGTTCTCATACTTAGGCTAAAATATCCTGATATTACCATGCAAACAGATGCCACTCATGGGTCCATATAAACAGATATAGCAGCATTCAATTGGACCATCTATGACCCTGATCATATTATAAACTGTTTCAGTACAATATATTTACTTGTTGCTTGATTCTGACTAACTCAATAGCCAAGGACCGGGAGATCTCTCAAGTTGATATTTACCTGTACAAGAAACCATTACAGGTGACCATGTGTTGTGTTTGCAGGTAGTTCTGTTGTCACCACTTAGTTGGTAGCCATCTTCACAGTAGAGCTGCACTGCCAGGTGTTCAGCCCAGGTGTCGTAGTCCAGTAACACATGCTCAGGTACCTGCGGAGGCACAGGGCATTGTAGCCCGGCTGTAGCTGGAAGGTAATGAGTAAAGTGTAACTGATTTGCAAGTTTCATGAACAATAATTCGTTTCAAATGACCTGCTCATATAGAGCTAAATAGTGAGTTCAATAGAAGGACTCTTAATTATTTGAGTGGATGAATAAAATGAGACTCTACCTGTACAGATACCAAAGGAGTCATGCCAGGTGTTGTTGGGTGCACATGTGATCTCATCGTTGCCCTGGAGGGTATATCCTACCTCACACACCAGGAACCCGGAGATATTCTTTCCTGGTTCCATTGTGATGAAGGCTTTTCCATGATCTACCATAGGCTTTACAGAACACAGCTTCCCTGTCAGAGAATACAGTTTAATTTTTAAGTTGATTCGGTACCTCTCCATTATTATTGTTTTTTTTAAAAATATTTTTATTGGCCATATTACATTACAAAATCTTTATTTCATCTTCATTCTCAAATACGCATAAGAGACAGAGCTATTATTTTGCATGCGTTGCCTTAAAGTTAAATAAATACCAATCTGATATTGAATATGTGATTATGATGTTTCCAGTAGTTTCTTTGAGTATATAACTCCAAAAACAATAAACAATTGACTGATCTAGGCTCCTACGTTGTTTCCCTTTTACCATCAATCTTATCCTACGTGATAATCACCTATACGATTATGTTTATTTGACATTCGGCTATTGTAATTGTCATTCTATGCGACATGTACATTTCTTCTCAATATCTCCCAGCTGTTCTATCGCCAGTACAGTCTCGTGGCTAATCTTAGGCATTGGTCGATTTTGCCGCAACGATAAAAACAATGAGACCTATTAAAATCTGTTCATGATTATGCTTCTGCAATAGTTTCTCTATACAGATCTAATAAGGAATACTTCAATTGCTGGTGTTCCACGATTGTTTTTAAATTACCTGGTTATTCGTTCCAAAGGGATCTACCCTCGTACATCAAGTTCGTACGTAAGTTCAATATTTGCGTTCACATCATTTCATAATAATCAGTCTTTGTTTGATATATTTTGCTCTATTCTGTATCTGTGTACCATGCTAATCATATTTGCTTTCCTGCGAAGATGTGATGGCAGGAGGTTAGATTCTCTCATCTTGGCCTTATAATCTATACCTTTGTCGTGACCATTTGCTATTCTTATTGCATATTTATAAGGTCGAATCCCACGAAAGTGGTGCATTTTTAGCCTTTTCTTTTTAATCCCATTTGTTATTTCATTTCAGTTTTTAAACAATACTCATTAGACTCAAATGATAGTCTAGCACCAGCTCTTTAAAATGGTATATCAAACATAAAATCCGAAGCATTTTCAAGCCCTTAAATTTCACATTAGAATTATTTCTAAATAGCGTAATGCTACGAAACGACCACTTTAAATGGCTTGCAACTATTATTAAAACACCCTTGAACTTCATTTCACCCAAATATATTGAAGCTCCAGAATGTTATTTATTTGTCACCCCTATAAAAATTACAGACACTTTGATTTTTTCCACTTTTATTCACAATCTTTCCAAAAGTATGGGGAAAATGGGCAAATCGTAATGCTACGAAACGACCTGTGATTGTTCATTGCTTATATATATTAGTAAAAAGTATTTTCACTCTATAAAGCCCCTAACTTGTACATCATTTTAGGATAGAGGTCGGAAATATTTATAGGAAATACTAACCATAATGAGGCATAATACCTCTAAAAATACAGTATTTTGTCGGCCCCATGAGTAATGCTACGAAACGGCCATTTTGAATGCCTTGCATTAAAATTAATAATCATTGAATTATATTCTTAACTAGCTTCATTGAAGCTATATCATATTATGTGTATTTCAACACTAAAAAAAGAAGGAAATTGTGAATTTACAAACTTGTATTCACAATCATTGAAAAACTATCTAGGGTATGCATAATGCTACGAAACGACCTAGCGTAATGCTACGAAACGGCATAATGCTACAAAATGCATACATTGTGGCCTATTTTGACACAATTTAACATTTCTGATCGATTTTTTCAGGAAGCAATATCCATCCAAACAATGTACCTTTTAATAAATGAGATATTTTGTAATGCATTTATATATATTTGTGTTTTTGTTGGATTCATAAAGATAATTGTCAATTTCGATTTGTAATTATTGGGGCCTGGAGAGAAGGAAAGACAAAAATATAATAAAATTTACACATATATGTGTTAATATTTAGCATCGATTATCAATATAATCCAATGAATAAATATTCCAGCAATCTATTTTAATCATTTAAAGCTTTATAGTATCGAATTTAGAATGCTAAAGATATGATTCACCCATGCATAATGCTACGAAACGATTTTTCAATTGTTGCTATTTTCAAATCTACAGGGTCGATTTCAACAAACAATGCACTAAATGAAAGCATATTTTCAGACATTTATGATTAAATTACAACTTAAGAAAAGAATCCATATATAAAATAGTACAAAAGAAAGATAACATATGCAGTCAGAGTGAAAGCGAATCAAGGTATTCTATTTGTTTTCAAAAATTAAAAACTGGCATGAAAATTTATGATAACGAGCATCTTTAGAGGCCATATATAGTATATAATCAAACCACTTGTTTTCAATATAGAACACAATAGAACGTTAGACAACATTCATCTAAGGGCTAATTTAAAGTCTAACAGCCACAACAGTGGTCGTTTTGTAGCATTACTCATAATATAGTTTGTTTCAGTTAAATCCTCATATCTTTGCCAATATTAGGATTTAGTGAATATGATTTCGGCCATGGACGCTCAAAGAATAGAGTATAGAATAGATGAAAAATAAAAACTATTCTCAGATATCAAAATTTTCCAAAAGTGCACCACTTTCGTAGGATTCGACCATAAGATCTATCTAGTTTCTGAGTTAAACCTTTGTTTGTAGTCCCAAAAAAGGGAGAGGCAAATTTCACAAATTGGAAGTATGTATGTCTTAAATATGAGCATACATAGCTTTGAATTAATATATTTTCTCCTTTTTTGTAATTCCCCTAGTTTCCAATATACAGTTCTTAATGTACTAGAAACATGTTGGTTTAAAGTCATTTTCTCATCGATTAGACAGCCAAGATATTTGAACGTATATACCCTTGCAATTCTTACCCCATTGCATGATACATAATTGTTATTATTAACAACTTTTATTAAGACACATAGCATACAAAATGAAAAGTGCAAGTAAATGGCGTATAATCAAACTTATACAGCACTGTATACAGATTGTTCCAATTGTGGAACTACAGTTTCTAATGTTCCTGATGTTTAATAAAGGGGAAACGATAAAAATACTATTAGTCCTTCAGATCTGGTGTCCTGAGTTAATAGTTCTATTGTTTGTTGTTCACGTTGTCTCAAGTTATTGGGATTGTGTTCATTGTTCCATTGTCAATGGTCATATAGCACTTGTCGTCACTTGTCGAGGCACATTTATAGATTAGATAAAGATTATTCCTCCGTAGTGTCCTTAATAAACAGCAATTTGTATCAAACAACAACATCATAGGTTCAACATTTGACCCTTATGATTGGCCAGTAATTAATTAGTTCATGTATTGTTATCTCTCTGTTCTCTTGTTTTCACTAATTGAGCCTGATACTGTGTCCTGCATGACCAATGAGGGGAGAGAGCGGAGGGGAAGAGAGACGAGAAGAGAAGTGAGGGAGAGATGGGAATGGCGGTAGGAGAGAGAAGAGGGTTTTGTAAATCAGAGAGGGGGAGGCGAGGAGAATGAACAAACAGTATGAGGAATACAGAGATAAGGGGGGACAGGGGAGAGAGAGGGAATGGAGAAGAGGGTGGGGGAGAAAAGGAGAAGAGGGGAGGGAGAAAGAAAAAAGAGGAGAGAAGGGGAGAAAAAGATGAGGGAGATGAAGAGAGAGAGGAAGAGAGAGGGGGAGGGGGAGGGAAAGAGTGGAACAGAGCATAGGGGGAGGGGTAGAGTGAACTAGTGCCTCAATGACATTAGTTAAATGAAGCCCAATAAACATGTATAATGCCTGACTAGAGAGGCCAAAATCAGCCCAAATTCGTCCCAAGAGTAAAAGGAGAGGGTAATTAAAATGTCACGCACCTTGTATTACTGGTCGGCCTGCCACGCAACTTGTTAAACTTAAAATGGTAGTAACAATCCTTATATCAGCCATAGCAGTCATTTCTGAACCTTCTATGAGGAATTCTTATTGAGTGGATAGGACATACACAGAGAACTTCCTCACTCTTTGGCTAGAAGACAAGACACAAGATAATCATTGGTCCGATGTAATGCCAGAGTGTATATTTAACTTATCAACACATTTAAACTATCAATACTTGTGTATAAGCGAGGCCTATGTCCAGGGATACTGCTTCCACGCCCAAGTGTACCTCCACTGGTTATGGTTGATATTTAGCACTAACACAATATCAGTAGAAAAGGCAGTATTTGTCTATCAATACGCTACAATTCTACACAATGTCTGTGTGTAAGTGATGTCTATAAGTCCAGGAATGAGGAAATACTGCTTCCACACCCAAGTGTAGCTCCACTGGTTATGCTGGTACATGTTTGTAGTCTGACTTACTCACACAAGCCCTTATGTGCTCAACTCTATCTCTCAGACACTCTGTGTATGAGTTACTGCGACATTCCCAATTCCTTAACCTTAATGCTACTCAGTATACTCTCATTCAGGAAAACATCTATGGATCTTTGATCTCAAAATATAATCTAGCAGTTAATTCTATCTTGATTTATCTATGGTCAGAATGAAATTCATATGCATGATGGCATGTGGAGCATGTGGAACACAGGACAGCAACACAGCTTGATACAAAATGAAGGAATAAGCCTTGATCAGGGGATCACATTAAAATATTTCATCAACAGTTTCAAAATAATTAAAGCCAACTAGACAGTGGTGGCTGCTTGGAGCTAATCTGGAACTAGGTGGGTTATTAGTATTATTGTCTACTAGCAAAGTCACCGTCCTCCCGACGGTCACCCTCTTCCTCTCACTGCCTCTCCTCCTTTTCTCCCCCTGCCTCTCCCCCCTCTCTCTCCCTGTCCCTACCCACCTTCTCCTCCCCCTGCCGTATTCTCTCTCCCCATCTTCTCTCTCTATCCCCTCATTGCCCTCACTCATTTTCCCCACCCTGTCCCTCAGCTTCTTTCATTCTGTCCCTCCCTCTCCCTCCCTCTCCCTCCCTCTTTCCTCTCCCCCATCCTCTCCCTTCCGTCTTTATCTCTCCCTCTTCTCTCTATCCTATTCTTCCTCTCCCTATCTGATTTCTTCACTCTCCCCCTCCCCCTCTGATCTCTCTCCCCTCACCTCCCCCTCTCTTTTTTGTCTGGAGACCATTATATATGTGGTTTGTGAAGGTATCTGGGGTGGAAATGTGATTTTGACGCCTTTTTTAAATTGCAATTTCTAAACTCTATTTATAGCCTGGGAACGCCCCTGTGAGATACTACGTCATTTCCCACAACCTACATCCAGGGGGACCTAAATACATGCAGAGGAGTGGGAGAGTGAAAAAGAGGGTGTAGGAAATTCAGTGATGTCGGAAGCAGGGGGGTCACAGGGGCCATGCCCCCCACCAATGAAAGTGGGGGGCCAGAGTATCGTTTGCCCCCCCATCCCCCCAACATTTTACCTCTATATCAATTTTCATAAATGCTGAAAAAAGGAACCAACGATTCCACCAGATATAGAGTGCCCTCTCTAAGTGATATAAAAAGCCAGTAAAGTTCTGTAACTAGAAGGTTTTAAACTTTGGCAGTGATTTATTATATAGAGCAGGAGAGAGTGGTCTTTTATGCCCAAATTTAAAACACATTTTAATTTTAATTCAAATTTTAATTCAAATTTTGTAGACTGTATTCGGAGATCCTTGAAATACAAAGGGGTTCTTTAACGCATATCATTTCTCTGTGTTTTGAAAAACACAAAAAGGGGGTTAATTGCTTTGATTTCGGGAAAGGGGTACTTTTCAAATGATTCACCTTCCATAAGATTGAATGAATGAAAATGAAAGTTATTCAAATTCAAATTCAAGATTCATCTTGCTTGATGCATGATAATATTAAGGGACACTTAATTCTAATCTTATTTTAATTATATTAGTGTAGTGGGTTTGGGTATTGTATAAGAAATTAAGGTATGGGACATTTAGTGTCCATTCTTATTGTTGTGTGGTGCTGTCCGCTGAGGTTGGTACACTTGTACTAACCCAGTGGGCAGTACCAGCTTATACCATAAACATTTGCCTTTTAGGAAGAAGTTTCCTTAATGTTCTTATTTTACCCTGTGTATATGTCGCTCTTTATCTTGTTATGTACAAGCCTTTTGTATCACACTTGTGTTCATAAACTTCCGAGAATAGGTTTGTCACCTCTTTGTATTTTATATCAACCTTCGGATTTAACACCATGTTTGTGTTGGTGCGTGATTTATGAGGTGGCCGGACCACCTCCACTGGTCAGGTCGTTGGGGAGCTTGTCCCGTGTTGCTCAATAAAAGGTGTGCAAAAGGTCTTTCCTTGTTGGAGTCTTTTATTGGCGTAGTTGAGCGGATCGGATCCGAAAGATCACTACAATTGGTGCCGTGACCAAAGCTCGCCGCGGGGCAAACCTCTATTGGTGAACTAGATTCATTTCTGAGTTCCAAGAAATATTTTCCAAGAAAATAAAAGTATGGCAGCCGTTAAACCTTTGGTAGACGTTGCTACCCAGATACAGGACAACCTTGCTAGGTCTAGAGTTGCTACTCCGGAGAAGGATGATTTAGTTGGCATTGGAGCTAGGGGGAAAACCGCTCCGCCAAGTATGAAGTCACCTGATTCTGTTCCAAAAGGACCAGAAACTCTAGGCGCTGCTGGGTTTGACCCATGGGGTTACCGTGATCTGGCTAAGAATACTGAATCTGAAGACGAGATAGAAATATCTACGTTAAGGGCTCAGGTGATGAGTTGGAAAAGAGCCTACACCAACTCTCATCAGCAGCTCATTATGATGCGTAAATCTGTCGATCAGTTAACTGAGCAGAACTCGGATTTACAGGGTACCCTAGAGGAAGTATCGAGAGATGCTTCTGCTACCACTAGGGAGCTAAGAACTGAGAACGAGAAATTGAGAACGGAGGCGTCTCGGGTAGACGATTTGTCAAGGCTCCACAACCATCTGCTAGATTCCGAAGCGGATTTAGCAGAGAAGCTTGCTCTGTCTATGAGTCCTCTGAAGATAATCCAGCCAGCAACCTCTACATTTGCTGATGCGGGTGCTGGCCCGGGTTATCAGGAGGGTGACTCCTACAAGCTCTTGACTCCGAGACATTTTGGAGCTCAAAGACAGGTGACTATAAGAGAGCCTGCAGCTGTAGCCGAGTCCTCGCCTAAAGATGAGGGGGAGAAAGTAGTTGAGCTAGGTGGAATGTCTAGCATTAAGAGGCCTGCTACTCCGAAAAGCAACTCTTATGTGCGCGGACATGTTCGAGACCTATGTCCGAAGAGATCCGGTAGGTACTACACCTCCAGTGGCTACTACACCCAGAGCATTGGTTCATTCAACTACAGCGACTGATCCGGATGGGCTACGTACCACTACTCTGTGTGTACCAACTGGTATGCATTCACAATCGCTGACCTTGCTTCCGGCGGGTCCCCAGAAGACTGCTTATGGAAATAAGTCATTGGTTCAAGGCCTGACTTATGCAGGGCAGGACCCAGCAGATACTCATTTTTCGTACACGTTCTATACTGACGAAGAACATATCAGCCCACGACTAGGAACAATCAGATTGTGGGATTCCACTAAAGATACTTGGCTTCACCATTTGGCTGAGATGAAGGTTGTGGCCGAGGCTCACAACTGGACGGACGCTATGTTCGTGAGACAGCTAAAAAGTAGTTGCAGGCATCAGATTGCCGAGTTAGGAGAATTACCCCAGGGGGTTACTCTTCCTGAACTTGTCGCACATATGGACGCCAACTATGGTGAACATTCCAGGGAGAAGAGGGAGGCGGAATTGTTTAAATGTCGCCAAACTCCTCGCCAGAACGGTTGAGCATTTGCTAATGAGGTAGCAAAGAGGGCTAGGTATGCCTTTGGTACAGTGATGGATAGCACTTCACGTACCATGGGTATCCAAACCTTTTTGAAGGGACTTTCTGACCCGAAACAGGCTCTTTGGATTAGGTTCAAACAGCCAAACGATCTAAATGATTGCGCTCATTGGTCAGAAGTCTATGAGAGCTGCACTCAGGATGTAGATTCTGTGACCCTTCAGGAGATTAGTGTAGAGTCCCATAACTCTATGACCTCACCTGTGTCCGCCGCTCCTAGCGGACTTGGTGAGAAGAAAGTTAATGCCAGAGCCGTAGCCCAAGTAACGGAACTGTTGGAGAAATCTTCATTAGCTGAATCCGGACCAATTTCCCTGATTGGTCAGGGACTTTCTTCTTGGATAATTACGGGTCTTCTGTAACTTGTAAGTTATGGAAAAAACCTGTTAGCAGAATTGAAAGTTCCTCTGTTAATGCAGTTCAAGTTGAGGATGCAATTGTGGGGAGAGAGGTGAAACTGCTTAAGGCGGTTATCCTCAAACCCAAGGCAGTTACTTTGGCCAAACTTGATATTGACAGTGGCTCTGTCGCAGTTGAAGGGATGATGTTCGAGCCAGACCAACGATTGTTGAAAGATCTAGCCTTGGGCAGCCTGAATACTTATGTACCAGGTGACGGTTCTCCGGCCGTGGTGGCTTTCTCCAATCCGACCGGTTGCACATTGAAAATAAAGAAGAATAGAGTGGTTGGCAGAGTATTTGAAGTTGCTTTGGTAGCTCAAGATTCTCTGTCTGACGATGGAGAGAATGAAGAAATGATTAGGGAAGCAACCATTAATTCAATACAGGTGCTGGAGTCTCCTGTTGCAGATGATGACCTGATCGCTCCTACTCTTCCTATTCCGGCCACTCCGGAGTGTCCACTGACAAAGATGGTTGATGATTCTGACTTGTCCGAAGTCCAGGAAAAACGAAATGCTCTAGATCTCTTAGAGGAATTCCGTTGCTGTTTCTCTCTACCAGGAGATAAAGCTTTGGGATGTACTCATAAGGTCCGTCATGTTATTGATACTGGCGATGCATGCCCGATCAAGCAAGCTTACAGACGGATTCCAGTTGCTAAACGTGATAAAGCGGAGGCAGAAATCTGGAAGATGTATAGAGAAGGCCGAATTGAGCATAGCAGTAGCCCTTGGGGAACTCCAATTGTTATGGTGGCCAAGAAGGACGGGACACAGCGTTTCTGTGTAGATTATCGTCAGTTGAACTCCGTCACGATTAAAGACAGTTTTCCTCTGCCTAGGATTGATGAGTGTGTTGAGGCCCTTGGTGGAAACCAATGGTTTTGCACACTTGATCTTGAAAGCGGATATTGGCAGGTGGCTATGGATGAGGCTAGCAAAGAAAAGACTGCTTTCCTCTCCAGTGTGGGCTTGTTCCAGTTCAAAGTTATGGCTTTCGGACTGTGCAATGCTCCGGCTACCTTCCAACGTATGATGGACACCATGCTGGACGGACTCAAATGGAAGTCATGTTTGGTTTACTTGGATGACATTGTGGTTTTTGGAAAGACACTTGATGAGTGTCTCCATAACCTCAGGCTTATCCTTGAAAGAATCAAAGACTATGGCTTGAGATTGAAGCCGAAGAAGTGTGAATTCTTCCGTCGGCGAGTTGAATACCTGGGCCGGATTGTTTCTGGTAAAGGAATTCAAGCCAATCCGAAGCAAATTGAGAAGGTCCAGAATTGGCCAGTTCCCACAAATGCTAAGGAAGTTAGACAGTTCATTGGGTTTGCTTCTTATTATAGGGAGTTTCAGCCCAATTTTGGTGAAATTGTCTCTCCTTTGCAGAACATTGTGATGGCTGCATGTAAGGATAAACGCTATACCAGACCGATAGTGTGGACTCCGCAGTGTCAGGCTGCATTTAGCAGCCACGGCGCCAGTGCTTGGATATCCCCGGAAGGTGGGAGATTTCATTTTAGACACTGATGCAAGTGGTTTTGGAATGGCTGGAATCCTCTCACAGATACAGGATGGACGTGAAGTTGTCTTGGGTTATGCCAGTAATAGTTTCAGAAAGGCTCAGTAAGGCTCAGAAGAACTATTGTGCTACAAAACGCGAGCTGCTTGCTGTCCTAACGTATTTAAAGAAATTTAGACATTATCTTCTGGGTAATAGAAATTTCTATGTGAGGACGGATCATGCCTCTCTCCGCTGGTTGCTAAATTTTAAGGATCCGACAGACATGCTTGCTAGGTGGTTGACTACCATGCAGGAGTATAGGTTGGATCAGGCCATGATTCTGCACCGAGCGGGTCGCAAGCATGAAAATGCTGATGCGCTCTCTCGCCTGCCAACACGTAAATGTGGAAGACTGGATTGTCAAGATTGCGGACTGCATGATGCTGTGTTAGCTGCTACTGAAGTCTCCCCTGTTGTGGAGACTAAAAGTAATAAGCTACAAGAAGCTCAACAGTCTGATCCGATGATCAAGAGGTTAATCGCGATGTTGGATGGCTCTGAAGAGATTCCTAGCAGGGAAGATCTTGCATGGGAATCCGATGAATTTCGGACTTGCGTTCAACATCTTGGCAGTATGGAAATGAGGGACGATGTGCTATGCTTGGGCTGGGTCCAGCTAGCCACTGGTAGAAAGTATTGGCAAAAGGTGGTCCCTGCTTCAATGAGAAGGGAAGTATTTTTGGGCATGCATGGTCCGAAGACCTCAGGTCATTTTGGTGTTTTTAAGAACACATGGTCAGCCAAGATGAGGTGTTATTGGCCCGGCCAACGTTATGATCTGAAACGCTGGATCAGGGCTTGCCCTGAATGTAGTACAAGGAAATCTCGGATAGGAGGTGGGAAATCCCTCCTAAAGAAAGAGAAACATGGTGATAGGTGGAACCGTATATCTTTGGATATTCTAGGACCTTTTAAAGAAACTCCTAGAGGAAACAATTATATAATGGTTGTGACGGATCATTTTTCCAAGTGGGCCGAAGCCTATCCCATGAGAGACCACACTGCAGAGAGCTGTGCGTAAGTCCTTTTTAAGGAATGGATTCTCTGCTTCGGATGTCCGGTAGCTTTACAGACCGATGGAGCTCCGGAATTCCGATCACAGCTGCTGAGAAGTCTTTTAGACATGCTAGGGATTGAGAAGCTCATAACTCTTCCGTACAGGCCTCAGTCCAATGGACAGAGCGAACGGCTAAATAGAGTTCTTGTAGAGCAGCTCTCCTGTCTGACGGACTATCATGAAGATAACTGGGATATGCTGGCTCCGTGTATAGCTCATGCTTACCGGGCGACTGTACATGCCAGTACTTTGTGTACACCAAACTCTGTGGTTTTTGGTACCAAACTGGTTGCTCCTATGGATATCATTCATGGGGTGGAGCCGGATGGGTTGGATTTCCCTTGTAAGGTTTCCTTTGTCGAAAACTTGAAGCAGTGGATGTGTGATGGCCACAAGTACGTACGTAATAATCTCGGAATTTCTGCTGTTAACCAGAAACGAGATTATAATAAACGTACACGACCACCAAAGTTTGCTGTGGGGGATGTTGTCTACAGATATTGCCCCCCGAAGGCAAGCAAGAAAATTGGACAAAAATGGGATGGCCCATTTAAGATACACAGGTTCATAGGCGGTACCACTTGTAAACTTGAGACCACTGAAGGCTTGCTGAGGTATCATATTGATTATCTCAAACCCGCTTTTGATGAGAATGGTCCTATCCAGGCTAGAAACCTTCATAGGGCTCCAGAGTTTAGGAAACTGGAGAAAGCGGGTAGAGATATACTCAGGCTGGAAGCTGGTAAAGTGATAGCGGGAGTAGAATGTCCTTCCAAGCCCGAGAAGGAGAAGATCACTATAGGTGTTGAGCCTAGAGGAAGGCCAAGGAAGAAGGTAACTTCTACCTCGCCCGCCAGTGTTCCCCCTCGGACTAAGAAGAAGAAAAAGGATGCTGTTAAGACGGGTGATCATGTATTGCCTGTCACAAAACAGGTTCCTAAGGGTATCAGACGTACGCCTGGGAGACCTAAGAAAGGGGGGACGGGGGTCGGAACAGCATTGGCTGATCCCCCTGTCCTACCTAGTACTGGTGTTCTTCCAAGGAAGAAGCGGGGTAGACCGAAAAAACAAACTTCGGATCAACCAGCTGTTCCTTCGTTACCTGTTAAAAGGAAAGTGGGTCGGCCCAGGAAGTTACCAGCTCCAGTGGTCACCTTGCCAACCCCTTTGCCTAAGAGGAGGGTGCGGAGAAATCCGTTTCCTAATTTGGGGGACTCCTCCCCACCACTGGTGAGGGCTCAGCGCACGCGTAAAGCCCCAGTTCGGTTGAATCAGTAAGAAAAATGGTATCCAGGAGGGAAATTTCTGAACTGGTTTTCCTCCCCTAAAAAAGTACACAACGAGAAGTCAAGCAGACAGTTTATTTGTACCGAATATTAATTGTTTGCTCCCAATTCGGCAGATTGGATTGCTGTCCAACATGACTGGGAAACGAATGTGGTCTCGGAGAGTACTTGTTTTGAACGACAGGAAAAAGCTAGGCCTAGGCTTGCCCTGCGAGTGATGGTAGCTCGGAACTTGCTGTAAGGCCGGAATCTATTTATAGTAAATAGTTGGTTGCTTGAACCTGTCCAGATAGGCAAGGAAATTTGAGAATAACACCCTGTATAGTCTCAGCAGGGAAGAACAGGTTAGCCAGAGTGGTCAAACACGTCTGCGCTAAAGCTCAGTGTGAGCGCGGGAGTCGAGTGGCGCTGCTAACGGCGGCGGCGGTTGGAAACACGGGGTGTGGCCACTGGTTCCGCCGGTGTGTTTTACCATTTGCACTCTACTTCCGATTCTCAAGCAAGCAACAGCTACGACAGAAAAGAAGTTCAAACTGTAAGTCTTTCAAATGGATGAACTTATTGCTTTGTGCCCTGAAATGTTTGTAGCATGTTGCAAGAAGGTGACAAGAATTTTGGTAACTTTGTGTATGGTATTTGTTGTAATACCAGTGTTGAAAGTGACTCAGCGGTCTGGCGCTGAACACGTAGTCACCATGTTGGTTGTTTTGTCTAGTGAATGAATGGACTGTAGTGCTCCTAGACTAAACACGCCATTTCCTGTCAAGTCCCGGTTTTTTATGTGGGTGGAACTCGAGCTAACATACTTGTGCGTACTTAGTGTGTTATTAGAGCTAAAAACCAAGTTATAATTACGCCGGTAGTAGGTTTCGGACTCGCCGAATCTAAGATTGGTAGTGAAAGACCAGACTTTTTCTTTAAGTCCGAGACGTTGTCCGAAAGTGGTGTTGAGTTGGGTGTGACCAGTTATACTCTGTTATGCTCTATGATTGACTGTTTCTCTCCTTAATTGTTGCAGAGTAAGTGTATCATTCATTTTTCGGAATGTCGGATCATGAGATCGAGGACCATGAGGAGCTCGGACTGTCCGAGTCCGAAGGAGAGCCCCTGACAGAGGAGGAGGCGGCCGCAGTTTTGGACGGCCTACTCAACGCGGGTTCCGCACTGGAAGTGCGACCACCAGCCCCGTTTCCGGACGGTGAGGAGGAGATGGATGTCGAGGAGGAGGTGAATAAAGAGACAGGTGTAAATCCTGCAGCAGAGGGCCATGAGTCCGAGACCTTCAAGGACAAGCAGTCCAAGGTCGAAAAGATATGCAAGGTGGTCGCTGACAAGCGAACGTCCGAGGTGGCTAAGGAAGTGGCGGAGAAATCCGCAACTACCAAGGACAAGCCGTCCGCAGCTACCAGAGACAGGTCGTCTGCAGCTAGCAAGGACAAGCCGTCCTCAGCTGCTCAGTCTACCACCAGACGGTCCGGCAAGCAGTCCGGCAAGCCCTCGGACTCAGACCCCAGCTCCAAGGTGGATCCACCACCATTGCGCCGGAGTCCGAGGAAGCAGTCCGTCCCAAGGAAGAGTGATGAGAGCAGGTCCTCTTCAACCAGAATGTCCCGCTCTCGTTCTCGCTCTCCCTCTCCCACCAGGCCAGACCCTCCTCCGGCGAGTGAGACAAGAGGCCGGAGTTTGACTAGGGCGTCAAAGACCAAGGCTAGTGCTGACTCCCAAGTTGCTGGCTCTAGTTCAACCTCTCGGACTAGTGTCTCACATGGTAGAGGTCAAGCCTCTCAAGGCATTTCACAGCTCCCTCGGATTAGGAAGCTGAAATGCGAGCACGTGCACCGCTCAGAGGCCCGCCGGATCCAACTGTTGTCCATGGGATCATTTCCTAAGTTCAAGGCTGACATGGATCTGGCAGAGCTAGTGCCCATGAACCCTGCACTGGACCAACCTGGGTCCAGTAACCAGGCGCCAGCGGAGTCAGATTCCGAGGAAAGGGACTTCGCTGACCAACAAATGTCCAGGTACGAAGAAGTGTTGTGGCCTGAGCTCGTTCGCGAGGACAGCCTGGACTCCGGTACTTTCGGGAAGCTGTCCAGCGTCCACAAGCTGTGGCAGCCGGGGTTCCGCTGCCCTTTCATGGTTTGTCGGTATCCTCAACTGAACGAGAAGGGTGTGAGGGCCTATTCCACCCGGGCCCGATTCTTCCGCCACCTCTGTGAGGTCCATGCTCCCTCCTCCCAGGTGTGGATATGTCCCTACCCCAACTGCTCTCAGGTGCTTGATCGAAGAGTGGAGCTAGTGAAGCATCTGATGAATGGCGAGTCAGTTATTCATAATCATGCCCGAGAGAAAGCAGTTGGCCGGGTTATGAATGTCATCCCCACTATTGTCAACAATAGCGCATTCTTGCGGATGACATATTGTTCGGCCCAGCACCTTCGGGTTATGCGCCGGATGAAGTCCGCCACCAAATCTGCTTCAAAGTCGTCCTCAGCCAAAGAGAAGGAGACCTCTTCTTCTCCTACCGCTAGTACCAGTGCTCCCGGAAGTTCTGGTGGAAGTAAGGGCAAGGCCAGAGGTAGAGGCGGACGGGTCAAGGACTCCAGTAGCAGCTCCAGCCGGAGTGTTCCGAAAAGTGGAGTGAGTGACTCCCAGAAGCGCGGGCACTCAGCCTCCGCGGAACTGGTGTCCCCTGCCCCACCCGCTGCCAAGAGGGGGCGAAAAGCACAAAAGGAGACAGAAGAACTGGTCTCCAAGCTACCTGAAGCGGTCGACACGGACAAGCTCGTGAAGACCGCGACTGAAGAAGTGCAGCGCTGCTTGCTGACCCTGCGGGCAGCTTCAGACGTGGCTCAACAGCAGGTGCAAACCTCTCTGGCAATGCTGACCACCCCACTGCGTCAGCTACAAGGAGTCCAGCAACAGATTGGGGAGGTGGCCTCTCTCCGAGAAACAATCAGGACCCAGGCCAAACTGATTCAGGTTCTTCGCACCTCCGCTGAGAAGAAAGACAGTGTTATCCGCAGTCTCACTGAGGAGAACGCTAGTCTGAAAGGCAAACTGGCGGAGTGTGGAAGGTCCAGTACTCCGGAGAATCTGGATCAGGGGGAAAGAAGTGAAGAGGTGGAGCAGACCACCCAGTCCGGCGGAGCTATTGCCAGCACTAGCACGTCAGTTGTGTCCGCGTCCGGCGGTGCTGCAGTGAGCGTTGACGCTGCTCAATACGAACTGCTGACCAGGCTGCTGGCACAGATCAAGCCCGCTTCTGTCCCTGCTCCTCGTTCCTCTCCACCTATGGTTAGTAGGACAGTCGCGGAAGATACGGCAGATAATCCTTATTATCTGGGGAGTATTTTCGGTACACCTGAAGCTGCTGTTACGCCCCTTCCAAAGGAACCAGTTGCTGAGCCAGCAGCGCCCGCGGATCCCTCCAAGGAGCCCGAGGATCCGGACAAGGCCGACGACAGTGCCATGGACGTCGCCTGAACAATAAATTCTGCGCAGTTGTAAGCCTCCGCTGACGCAGCGTCGAGCATTCCAAGTCTTCCCTCTGCTGTGTCAGCGTCGAGCAACGCCTCTTCGACATGCTGCACTGCCCACGGACCTCCCTTTTGACCTTCAGCTTTTTGAAACCACCAGAACAGAGTGAGACGTTGAATTATATTTTTATATTGCTCAGAAGTAGTAATACGAACAGTAAGTTTATTCTCATTTTCTCAGAAGGAGAAATGTGAACCCGTTTTCCGGACTGCATTTTATATTTTCTGACTGCTTTACACTGGATTCTGTAGATTTTTATAGTGAGGACACCAAATGCTCCTATATGTATTTGCCAAAAACTTTTTTTTGCTTCTGCGGATGTGTGTAAGTTGTTCGGATTTGCTTTTTATTTGTCCGAAGTGTACTGTTTCAACATATTTGTCTCTGGTGTGGTTGTATTTTATGTTATTGCCTTGTTGCCGAGTTTATATTGATGTTAAACTCTTTTTATTAAAGGGGGAGTATTGTAGTGGGTTTGGGTATTGTATAAGAAAGGTATGGGACATTTAGTGTCCATTCTTATTGTTGTGTGGTGCTGTCCGCTGAGGTTGGTACACTTGTACTAACCCAGTGGGCAGTACCAGCTTATACCATAAACATTTGCCTTTTAGGAAGAAGTTTCCTTAATGTTCTTATTTTACCCTGAGTATATGTCGCTCTTTATCTTGTTATGTACAAGCCTTTTGTATCACACTTGTGTTCATAAACTTCCGAGAATAGGTTTGTCACCTCTTTGTATTTTATATCAACCTTCGGATTTGACACCATGTTTGTGTTGGTGCGTGATTTATGAGGTGGCCGGACCACCTCCACTGGTCAGGTCGTTGGGGAGCTTATCCCGTGTTGCTCAATAAAAGGTGTGCAAAAGGTCTTTCCTTGTCTTTTATTGGCATAGTTGAGCGGATCGGATCCGAAAGATCACTACATTAGAATATTATAGACATGTAAAATATCATTAAACATAATCGTTGGTTTCATTGCTTAAAATTTTGCTTGTGCAATATTTCAATTAAAAAAGTGGCTCTGGACCATATTTATTCTAAAGATAAGTTTTCACCGTTAAACTTGAGGGATAACTGTTATATCACATTTTCATCATAACTACACTGTGGTAAGAGTTAACGCATTTCCCTAGTGAAGGTACGCGAAAGGCGGGTCAACTTGTTGCACGCTCATAGCGCTTGTCTCATAGCGCCCCGTCATGCTGTGGTGATTATTTTCACTACAACCAGTAGTCCCAGAGCAGGGTGGGGGTGGGGGTGGGGGTGGGGGAGGTAGTTTATCCTTTTTTATAGCCCTGTACTGGCCCACGAAAACACTTAACTATTTATTTGGTTATTCATTTATCTATTTTGGGGAGGGCAAATGTATTATTCCCTTGAAAATCATCATTTTGATTCATCATTTCTTTTGATGTATTTCTTCCTTGTACCAGCTTCTGTAAAGAGAAAATCACAGATATATATCAAATAATAATAGGTACTATGTAAATGCAGATTGAAAAGCATTTATGCATAAATAATAGGAGGACCAGACTGGATACCGACTGGGAATGTCACATATCACCCACACCATAGTTATACATATGTATTCATCTATTCTTATTCAACTCTGCCCACACCTAGCATCAAGTGGAAAGGTGTAATAGCCCAAAGTAGTGGCCGATGCTTGCCTGCTACAAGGCACCCCAGCCTTCCTGTGACCACTAGACCGAGGCAGGGCCTCCTAGCTCCCACCCACAGGCGTCGGGAACAAGGATGCGGCAGTCCTGCATGCGTCTATGGGAGAGGTGTAATCACCGTGACGGGTAGCCCCACCACACGGCAGGCGTCACACAGGCAGCTTGGTGGCTATATGCATACATAGAGAAACAGTGCTAGAATCTAATGTTTGTTGCGATTTGAGGGAAGGAATGACAATAATCATCATAAAATCTTTGTCCCCTGATGTAAGCAACAATTGGTTGTTTTAGCATGGTTCAATGACACTTCCCCTTCCTATCATTCCATTGTCTTTATTCATCTATTCTTATTCAATCTATTCATTCTTTCTATTATATATAGCAGGGAATATCAGTATAGTGCAGACAATAGTGCAGGCAAATATTTCTTGTGCAGTATATTATCTTTACCTATTATATCAGATATATTCAATGTAATGTCGGAAACCACAGGTGTTTCCATAAGGATCCCCAACCAAGAAATCAGTTGAAAGTGCCGTATTTTGACCTACTATAATCTTTGATACTGCGTCAGATTGTAACACCCACATGGGTGGCTAAAAAGAATGCACATATTTCAACAATGCTATGCTGGGTAGGAAATTTTAAGCAACACTGGACGGGAATCAAACCTACGGCCTTAATTTCAATGTGTAAATAAATTATTTAAAAACTTGATTGTGAATGTATAGAAACCTACATGGTACCTAACGTTCTACCACTTACCTTAGAATATGTACATTTCTCATGGCTGCCCAGTGGTCGGAGAAGTAATGAGAGTGTGAGTAGCAGGTTTAGATGCATGTATGGATGGAGGTAAGGGTTGCCGCCCCCCGCCCCCCTCCCCCACCCAAATGTCTGGCTTGGTCCGATGTGCAAGCCTTTGGCCGGGCCATGGACAAATCTTTTTCACCCTTGAGTGAGCACCACCCCTAGCTTTCTGGGGCGCGTGGGAGTACGCGAACTAGACGTGTAGCATCACACGGTCTTTCGCATGAAAACACACTTATTTATAACAGTGTAGGTGCTATAGTGTTTACTATGGAGGGAGGGACACCAAGTGGAGGGAGGCTCTTATTCACCCTGTAAAGTAAGCCCAAGCTATTCAATCTCTACATAATGTGTTCTTTTACCAACAGGTGCTGCAGTGTTTACCACACTATGGAGGGAGGGACACCAAGTGGAGGGAGGCTCTTATTCACCCTGTAAAGTAAGCCCAAGCTATTCAATCTCTACATAATGTGTTCTTTTACCAACAGGTGCTGCAGTGTTTACCACACTATGGAGGGAGGGACACCAAGTGGAGGGAGGCTCTTATTCACCCTGTAAAGTAAGCCCAAGCTATTCAATCTCTACATAATGTGTTCTTTTACCAACAGGTGCTGTAGTGTTAACCACACTATGGAGGGAAGGACGCCTAGTGGAGGGCGACTTCGGCTCTTCTTTACCCTGCTACACATGCTGTCTAATCTGTCTCTTGCAGCGGATACTGAGACAAGTAAGTTTCATTTACTCTGAAGAAAAGGTAGCAAAACACATTTCATGACGCTCAGGCAACGTTGTAAGCCCTTGCTTTGCCGAGTCGGAGGGTGGCGAATTAATTGAAGGTGAATAATGATTAAATAAGGCTAAAATATTATTTTATACAAGGCTTGGTGTCTCACCTCGCCTCATCTCTCACCATTAAAACATAATATCATATCATAAAAATAAAACTCAACTCGAGATGGATTTAGGATGTGGCATTCACAAAACACTTGTGAGTTATTTTTCCGTTCCGAAAAAACGGAAAAAGAATTCTCTTGGGTTTTGTGAATACTTAATCCTATATCCATCTCTTGTTGAATTCTATCATAGTGGATCACTTGAATGTTTGGATAGTGTTTCATCTCACTACCTCATAATTCTATGAAATACATCTACATACGATAGATATGCAAATACTTGTACAATAGTTAAAAAAGATTTATATAAACTGTCTAAAGGCTCAATTCATTTTCCAGTTTGCAGACTAGAAGATCTAAAACCTGGATTAAGATACGATGGTCGTGAGATTGAACCTGAGTTCATCCCATCCCACAGAGCCATGGAAGTGGAGTGCTATGAAAGGTACCACCGTCGGAAGAGCCATATAGGGTGTCTTAGAGGGACATGGTCCATGGAAGAGCCAGAATGTCAAGGTTAGTTACTGCTGAGGAATGAATAAATCACATGAATCACATGACAGGTTAACTAAGACGTTTATGGAGTGATATGGCACAGGGTCTGCAGCAATGTTCTAAAGACTAAAAATATACACAATATGCTATTTTCCACCATCTAATATGTTTGTTTAAATACATAATAACCCCATGGAATTCATGAAAACTATAGTCAGGGACTATGATACACACATTACTAATAATTATTATAACAACATATTCTGAACGACAAAGATTGTATTTTTTATAGTGTTGTTCATTATGTACAGTTTTTCCTAACCATGCATTATATAACCAGAAAAGCACAATTTTACCCTTTTGGTTGCTATTAGTTGAACTGCATGTAGGAAGGTTATTTCACAGGACAGAAAGTTGGTAAACATGATTTCGTTCTTAAGCGTGGGAACGAACATTTTTTCCCATTTTTTATTCTGCTAAGACATAAATTTCTACTATAAATGCAACTGTCTCCCTCTGAGTTTTTGTAAAAACCAAATCAAGAACGTGACTCTACCCTCTGTAATTTAACGATGGGATCTTTAATTCCCTATGGATGTCTTTTGTGTATTTAGGTAGGTGTAGGAATAATTTAAAGGCTGAACCTTGCAAGGTTTGCACATTTTTTTTTAGATAAATCTGGGATGTATGCATCTGCGCTGCTCCCATATAGTATTCATTTCTGTAATTACACAACCACTGGTTTAATTTGACATTTTTTAGATAGGTTCCAAATATTAAGTATCAGTTTTTGGAAATCATATGATTGGATAAGTCAATAGTATTGAGTGCAATACCTTTAGTATGCATACTTTCTGTAGTTTTGTTAGATTGTCTTGGGCTTGTTTTTGAGCCTTTTTGTTCTTGTCATGCCTTATTATGGACAAAATAGTTATATGGTAGAGTATATGATTGAAATTCTAATGTCAAAACATCACCTCACCTGATGAAGGGCACATTAAGCCTGAAAGCTTGTGATAATGCACCAATTCAACCAATAACTTTAATACCTACTTGACAAGTTCATCATTTTACAAACGGTGTCATGACGAAAAGTGACCCCCATCGAAAAGTGACCCATGGGTCGATTTTCGGCAATCGAAAAGTGACCCACCCCATCGAAAATCGACCCCCTCTTCTTTTTTAACTTAATGTTCAGAAATAATATATTACGATGCCTGATATTGTATATTAATTCAGTTGTTTGATAGATAGTTTAACATAAAGTTTCTAATGAGTATAATGATTTATAAAATATACATAATAATGTAGTGAGAAATAAATATCTGTAGTAACTGTAATTTCTACCATAACATCTATAGACGCTTCCTAGTTTTAAAATCTAATAAAATAATCTGGATACATAATACCTATTAATAGTAACAATTATCCTCCCTCAGTTTCTACACGGTGAGGGCATTATTACAATAAGCCAGCCTATTATAACACCTAGGGTGATTGAATAGGTGTAACATTTAGCGCGACCATATTCGGGAGCTAAAACACATTCCATGTTGTTACATTAGCTCCATGTAGCTTCATGATTGCTGACAAATGAACGCTCAATATGGTATAAAAGTTATGTCTATATATCTCTGCATAAATGGGTGGGTCAGTTTTCGATGGGGTGGGTCACTTTTCGATTGCCGAAAAGTGACCCATGGGTCGATTTTTGACGTCCAAAATCGACCCACGGGTCACTTTTCGATGGGGTCACTTTTCGATATCACACCGGCCCAAACCAGTATATATCCCCCTCTACCATATAACTATTTTGTCCATAATAAGGCATGACAAGAACAAAAAGGCTCAAAAACAAGCCCAAGACAATCTAACAAAACTACAGAAAGTATGCATAGCAACAGACGAAAAGGAAAGGAGGCAGAAGTTAGGTCTCCCAAACCATCAACTGGTACAAGTCCCAAACGATCACTGATACCTGAAAGCTATATTGACTTGACCAGCATTAAGTCACCAGAGTTGATCACGGGATCTGAGAAGGAAGGAATCAAAGATTGCATGGGACTAATGGAGGAGATGGTAAAAGGCCTAAAGCACAACATGCAAAGGACTTTAACTGAGGCAGTGACAAAGGCTTTGGCAGCCTTGCATATGGATGACAGCACGAAGCAAAAACAAACCAAGGATGACAACCCATTGCAGAGTTACCCAAGAAAACAACAGCGCCAAGGTAGACGGCCAAGCCAAATACCCACTGTCTAGGGACATTATAAACGACAGCATGTCGAGAGCATGTTATAAGGCCCAGATGGATTTATCATAGCCAATGTTATAGAAGTCAAAGGTAACATGCACATTGACCCATAAGTAAGGCGCCAGATCGCTAAGCCCTATCTCTACCTGGAGATAGAGAGAGATGAGAGAGATGTTCTGACATACCAAGAATGTATGGAGGTGTATATCTCCATGATGCTGGACGATAACATGGTTGATCAGTACCACTTGCTATACCCTCACTCATCATCTCAACCAAATTACTCAGGACAGGCCCTGGTGTAATGTTCTCAAACGGTCAAACAGCACATTCAACAGAGTTGAAGTGGTGACATAGACTGGACCAGTGTTGAACAGATCCAGTACAACTGGATGCATATCACTAGCCCCTACCAGTATAGCCATGACTGAGACCTGCTGTGTCCCATGTCCGATCTGTAATGCAAAAGGGGTGTGCAAACAGAAAGAAGGCCATGCAATGGATATGCCCACTCTCTCACATATCTATGTATACTGGAAGATCATCAACCCGGCCAACAACCATAGTCACCCATCAACCAAATGTATGAAGGTATCGAGAGCAAGGCAGCCGCATAGCCGGGAACCGAGCCCAGTCGGGCGCCATTTCCTGTTTCCCCCACCACCACTCAACCAACAGGCCCAGGCTGACTGACTGGGTTTCTGGTACAACCAGCTCACAGTAAAATCATAACAATAGTAGAACATCAAAATGAATAGAATGATACACCAAAATGCCTCTATCGGCCATCTACGATATTATTACGCATCTTTGGCTAAACCTTAGTTACATAAGACCTACCGGCTGGACACCCAGGAGACACTGCAGTAAAGGCAGCCCACACCAGGTGTAACCGCTATGAGTCGGCAATTCACCACATAATACCTAGATTCATTTTGCTGGTTGAAAATGTAACTTGCGACAGTCATCTCAATATTATTATTGATCCATTATTGTATATGAATATTTACGTCTTGGGCATTATTGAGTGCTCAAGCCCTCTTTGGCCTCAATTCTTGTTGATTATCTCCTTTTATGAATCAGAACATACCAAGGGTATTTGTCAGGTGGGACACCTGAGGATTAATGGACACACTCATACAACTTTTCCACACCTTAAACTGGTGTCTTTCAGTGATTCTATGCTCCCAGCTTGTACTAAGAGAAGAAGCATGGCAGAAGTATATAAATATACAAATGAGTCAAAGAAGGCAGAAGGGCATCTCACTGTCTTTAGTCCTGAGTGGGCTCATTTTGCCCCAACAAAAACCCTACAAATGCAGTAAGAAAAACACAGGACAGAGAAAAAAAAAGAAACAATTTTCAAGCGTCTTTGTACGACAGCCGGCGGAGATCTGAATGACGGTTGCTGTGGCCAAGCAACGGTGGAGGTATTCAGGTGTCAATATGGTATATTTATAATTACATTTATCTACAATAAATATCACACATAACAATCTGGATATAGAAACCAAATGTAGTGAACCCCGAAAAACCTCCTCAGATTCCTAACCCTAGGCTACCACTCATGCAAGATAGCAAGAATGTTCACATCATGGCAGGAGTCACACATGCATGTTTTTTCTTAACAAAATGCTATGCACTGATCTGTGTGTTGCTGATGTGATCTCTTGATTGAATCATTGAGACCATTGACTCCAATTTGTCCAACCTTCCCTCCATAATCTTGTTTTCTCCAGAAAATATAGGAGGAATATCAGGAACTACTCTTGCACACTTCAAGCCAGTTGGGTAATTATGTGTAACATTGCAATTTGTACAATATCTCTTTTTATTATACCTTTGGGGGAGTTGATATGATACGCCCATAGGCTTAAGCACTGAGCGTCATATCAAAGAGAGCGGGTAATATGGCCGCCGTATTACCCGCTCCACACCGTATTACCCGCACCGAATGAACAAAATAGTCCTGATCGTATTTTTTTATATTTCTATTTAAATAATTCCTTCTGCACAAAAAATACAAATAATCTAATCAACCATAGCTAAAGGAAAATAATCGGGTAACTAATTTTCTCTATTTAGTTTATGTTATAATCGATCATAGGTGTAGGTAGAAACTAACCACCGCCGAAGGCGCTTGTGGGAGCAGGCAACTGTCAGTCTGACAGTATGCCTCCCTTAGTTACGGTATTGAAACTGTCACTGGGAGACGTCGATCGTTTTCCCGATTTTCTCTCAAAATAATGAACCTAGGAACTTCAAATGAAAAGTTGAATCGAAGAATCATATGTAAAAATGCGATTTTGCTAAAGAATATCAACGATTTAAAGCTGTGGAATTAATTCAAGGTGCCTACACATGATCATTGAGTAGAGGCAGGTTCGACTGACTAGCTGACAGTAGCCTATGCCTCCCTTACGGTATTGAAGCTATCGTGAGCGGCCACAAAAAATCCAGATCAAATAAAGGAAATAAAGTAAAATCCTTTCATGTTTATCAAAGTCTACCCGTTACCAAAGCATTAGTTGAGTTTTTAAAAGATTTAAAGCTGCGAAAAGGCAACAAATTGATTCGAAACCGTGAGCGATTTTCTTGCACTGCACTGTTGTTTTGACTGACACGGAGAACTAGTTCTATGACTGACAGTGCGTCGGAGATTTGACACTCGAGTCGGCGAAAAACCACGAGTTCAAACGCAAAAAGTACAAGAATTTGAATATTAAACTGAACGACATTTATCTTATTAAGTAATTTAAATTGTATCCATGTCTTAATAATAGTAATACACCGAAAATTAACCGAAATAACAATTCAAAATAGAACTATATTCTGCTGGACTTGTCACAACCCGGCATTGAGCGCATTGATATGTACCAATAGCAAAGACCTGGAACTATATACAGGTGGGAGGGGCAGCGTAAGTGGATGTTTTGCCATCGATTTTCATCGAATTCCGACCATTTTCCAGCTAAAATATTGGTAAACGTAGTGTACCAACCTCTATTAAGGTGATAATAAATGCAAAAGCGCATGAGGGACGATCTGTCGTCCCATATTTTCCCGCGGGCGTAGCCCAAGGGAAAAGGGACGGATCGTCCCTCATGCACTTTTGCCTATTTATTACCCATATCAGGAACAAATTTTCACAGGGATAAGGGGATGGCCGCTCAGTGTAACCGTTGACACCAAAGTGTGTCTCTGTATGGAACGATGTTGTCGCCAAGGAGGTGGGTGTGGCAGTGGCGTGCAAGCATGACATCACAGTAGCCTCTGAGAACTCCCGATAATGAATATATTCATTGAGGGATCGATTGGTTGTTTATTAATGTTGCCATTCCTAGGACATACTAGGTCAAATAAACTATAATTTGAGTACAGTCCTCTAGCAGAAATATTGTTCAGAATATTCATATCAAACAGAAAAATGCTGTGTAAAGAGAAAACAACTACTTAAATTTTTCAGTGATTCTGTGCCCAGCACCAGTAGACAAAAAGCACAGCAATAATATCTACCAAAACCTGGAGGTGGGCTCCAAGCTGCGCCATGAGTGTGAGGAAGGCTACTGGTACACAGGTACCAACCCTCAGGTCTGTCTTCATATTCAAAGATGGTCTGGTATTGATGGTGTCTGTCAGGGTGAGTCTGGATTATAGGAATTGTATGTCTATTGATAAACCTGTTTCATGTAAATTCTATGGAGTTTCATGAGCAAAATGTATAGAAGCAGATTCTAAAATTTACTAAAAGTATTTTCACTTCTTTTCTTTTTCCAGATTTCTCTGTTAGTAAAAGTGTAGCGATTCCTTTCATGGAAATGCTGATATCTATAGCGTGATTTACTCTGAATTTATATCATGAACAAGTCATAAAAGTATTTCGAAATTTAACCATTTCCTCCAGCGGTGCAGTGCCCAGAGTTCCCACCTCCCTACCAGGCCAGTGTCTATCCCCCTCCACCGTACTACTATAAGTCAAGCATCAACATAGAGTGTGATGAGAGATATGTGTACTCAGGCTCTGCAGTACTTGTTTGTGAAGAGAACAACCTTTGGACGGGTGTAATGGGCAAATGTATTAGTAAGTACTGCCACATAGTATTTAATGGGCATTTCTTGTAATGTTTATGAAATTAATTCTCACCAAAATATAGGGCTCCTCAGGACTTAAATCACATGTCAAGGTAAATGATTAAACCATAAATGTAATGGCTCTTGGCCCCTAAGAACTCCATCAACTCTATGCAATGTTTATATATATTTATGTTATGCTTTATGTAACGTAAACTTAAAGATTAATCAAGGGTTACCTTGGAAGAACTGTCCCAGATGGAGAGCAACATCCCATTTCCATTTTTTCTTTTACTATTTGTCTGAAAGAAAGTTTCTTCAATATATCAAGAGTCAATATTTTACATGTGTAGATGTTGATGACATAGAGTGCAGACCTTACAGCCCAGAGAGGAGCTTGGTGGATCCAGACAGAGTAAGTTACAGGTACCTGGAGGAGATATACCTCACCTGTGTACAAGGCTACAAGTACAATGGTCCACAACATAGAACATGTCAGGTGGACGGTACATGGTCTGGTCAGGATGGTGGCTGTAAAGGTAAGTGCAGAATGAATGTTTGAGTATTTATCAACAGATAAAAACAGATGCGTGTGTGTTGGCCTTGAAATTGGCATTCTTATATTGTGAGAATCTGTTTGGGGTTCTGTAATCCTAAGATAAATGCCTAAATGACCGTTGATAGTCGACATAGCCAACATCTGACAGACAGAATTAGATATCAGAAAAAATCAATTTTTCAGAATTGTGACAGATCTGACTAAATCTCTTTCAGTAAAAAAGTGCAAGCGTCTTGATGAAGTCCTTGGGGAAGATCTCAGTAAGATTCATTTTCACTTGCTATCAATAAATTATGTAGCTTTATTGTTGCCATCATAAATCTTATAGTCATGGCCTAGGAATACTTGACCTGAAGAATTAGGATGATACTCCATGCTATATAGGTTTACCAAGAAATGTAGAGATTCAATCAAGTTAATTTTTCCATTAAAAAATTGACCTCCTGAAATGTAATGCCGCCCTTTATATTATTATTGGACCTGCCTATGGGTGGGTTTTAACCTAGGTTAAACGTAGGTTGCTAAACATAGGTGACCTTTGGCCCCTGGGTGGCTTTTTACCAGGTGGGTTTGAACCAGGTGGCTTTTTACCAGGTTGCTATTTGCCTGACACCCATAAATCTTACAGCCGTGGCCTAGGAATAAGGGATCATGTGGCGTGGCTAATGTAGCCATATCTGAGAATAAAGATAAATCCTTGTCCTGTAGGGAGTTGGAGGTGGATTGAGTCTCGAAAAACAAAGCTAGTAATGATAGAAGATGTTGATGAATCACATATGGCTGAGAGTAGTTACAGGACTGCCATAAACTGTCATGTAACCTAAACAGATTTGAACCTATTTCTCTTACATCTGCACACGTTTAACTAGGGAATACTTTTATATTAATTCATCCAATAACAATGAAGTGATTCATTTAATTTCTAAAAGGAAGGACAATACTCTGACATTTATTATTATTTTTAAGTCTTGTTTCTCTTTGTATTTGCTCTGCTTGGATGCATTTTATTGCCTGCCCTCCCATTCCGATTGTATTTTATTATCTACAGTGGCATCAGTAAAAGACATTCATATCTCTGGAAGCACCAGGGTCAACAATAGATTTGGAGGTTTCCGGGTCGGTGAAGTGGTGCAGCTGATATGTTGTGCTGGGTTCCACTACACAGGATCAACACTTGTCTGTGGTGATGATGAGCAATGGCATGGAGATATTGGAGTCTGTAGACGTAAGAATCAGAATTTGATTGAATGGGATCACTTCCATGCTTGTATACAGTGAATATCACATGTCACATGTAGCAAAAATAAACTTTGAAAACACTGAATCATGCCAAGCATAGATTCTGAATTTGTTTTAAAGAATCTCCTGTCTGCCACAGCTGTTTTGATTCTTTACTAAATAGAAACAAAGAAGTGGCACTTCCGGGAATATCTGTCTGATTTGTATACTGTCTACATCCATTATCATTAGTTTGTGTTTGTGTCTACCACTGTAGTGAATTTCTGTTTCCCCAGGTTTGGTGTGTGCGGATGAGCAGCGTGTAGACCACGGGTGGATCAATGCTACTGGAGACGTGGTGTGTGATGAGGGCTATGTGTGGCACGGCTCTCTACCTCCTGCCTCCTGTGCTACTAATGGCTCCTGGCTCACCAATGGTGGCTGCGTGCAGCGTGAGTCTCCCAGCATGCAATCTCTACAGGGTAGGTAACATATTCCCTGGGTTGTGAAATACATTCATACTGTGGATTCTTGGTCTGGCAATCACCTGAGAGACTGTGTATCTTTTGGTACAGGGTAGGTACCACAAACTAGTTCTGACATAGTAGTATGCACAATGATGTAGTAGCATGCTTTTCATGCCATTCCTTGGTTTTTGCTCTACTCCTTCTGCTCCACAACTTTTGCAGGGTTCATCTAAATATTCCTCTTAGTGGAGGATATAATGCAGAGTCAATATTTTCCTTATTTCTGTATTTAATATGGTAATAATTCTCTCAGTGGATTGTTTGGTATGAGACCTTATAGACACCATGCTTCCCCCCCCCCACTATACAGGCTATTACACAAACATGTTATTCTTTCCCATGACATAACCAAGTAACACAAGAACATTGTGATCGAATTGTATTGATAAAATATGAACTTACATAGAATATGACTTTATCTAATTCACACTTTCTCATTTTTTTCTTCCACAGAGCAAGACACATCCCTGATTATCAGTGTTGTTACTGTCCTCATAGTGACCACAATTGGATTACTAGTTTACATCATCTACAACTGTAGATCTAGGAAGTAAGTTCAATTTTGAATGCATCATTTCTTGTGAATGGGTGTACTTTTTTTGAACTAAGTAATGATGAAATAGAACTGTCAGAACCAGATGCTCATAGACATGTCCTTGAAACAATTTTCAAGGACTACTGCTTGATGTGTTTTAACGATGTAATAAGTTTGCATATAGTCAAAGTGATTAAATCAAAAGGGAGAATTGAAAAATGCAAAATACCAACACTGCATTTCTGTGGCAACTATTTATTGCAGATTGTTTCTTTTACAGCTTATTCACCCTAATCTGGAGAAATCAGAGAGATTCAGAAAATACTGAATTGGAAAATCTTGTCAGTCAAGGTATGAACTTATGATTGCTGTTTTCATTTCTGCCTTAACATCACCTTATTTTGAAAGATGTCTATGCATACATATGTAATGGTTTTCTGGGGGATAGGATCATGTGGATATTTCATAAAGCATCAATACTGGTCATTATTATACACGCATTCACTACCAAGGCCCCAAGGTGACCAACCCTTTTCCTCCAGAACCATGCCACTCCAGAACCTTTTCCCCCCATCCTCCACTTTCCCCCTTACCCTTTTCGCCCCACCTGCAGTTTGCACACTTACATGTTTCTCCCTGAACACATTCGCTCCACATTTAGCACGCTCCATATTTTACCCGTGAGCGGCCGCAAGAAAAACAAGATTTTCTTTTATCTCTCCGGCCTTTGATAAATGTTGTACATGAACATACTTTATACCAGACTGAAGCTTAAATAGTTACCTTTCGGATGATATATATGTTGACGTTATTTAAAAATGGATTAAAGGAGATAAATCGATATTACGCAACCAAGTTTAGCTCAAAGATCGACGCCGCTAGCCCCGCCGCTACCATTGCTACCCCCCCCCCTTCTCCTTCTCTTCCTCCTCCACCACCTCTCTCTTTCTCTCTCCTCCCAGAGACTACTACCTTCTCTGGCCCCTCCTCTGGTGCCTCCCAAGTACATGATCCTGTAAGTCCTCCAGTAATCACATGTTTTTATGGACTATTGACTCAATTAGTTTTTGTGTCCAAATTGCATCATGAATTTCCCTAGTTTACCCTGAGCCGACCCCCCACCCCACCGCCAATATAAAAAACATATATACATTATCAACGTTCTCACATATAATCATGCTGTTCTTACATCAATTCATTCAATGTACCGTATTCTAAGTCATTGATGTTGCTTCTAGTAACTAACATGGTTATGTACATGACAGTATGAGAGGCAGGTCATGTACATACAGATAACTTATGTGCATGTGCATGTAACATTGAACACAGTATAAGGCCAGTAGGAGGCACTATAGCTATGATATCATGTTCTGTAAGGGATCCAGATCATGGATGATGCAATAGCCAACATATTAAATACATGATACATGTAAAGAATTAATTTACCATTACGCATCATTATATCAATCATAATAACCATTCATAACTTATCATGACAATACAAGAACATTAATTGTGATTACATATAAGAATATATATAATATATATTATGTTGATACATGAACGTGCCTGTTCATTAATACTAATCTTGCAACACCAATCCAAGTTCAAATACCTTAATAAACTCTTCAATTCAATTAAAACCTCAGATACGAGAAGATACAAGGAGATGCGATGTGTTGATTAATACAAATTACGAAATTGTTGCGAGGGTTCTTATGCAAACCACCCCTTGTATGTCTGTCATATCTCGTAAGTCTCTCGTAAGTCAAAAAGGTGCGATAGGAAACGAGGAGATGCGAACCACTTACAAGCGTTTTGTTATACAATGGGCCCAATATCGGACATGGCAATATATTATTTTTTTGTTTGAAAAGAAGAGGGGCTCAATTTTCGATTTGGTGGGTCACTTTTGGATTGCCGAAAATTGACCCATGGGCCACTTTTCTATGGGGGTCACTTTTCGTCATGCCACTGCACACTCCATATGGGCCTGGGCAGCCAGACCCAAGGCGAAAGGTGTTTAGCGCCGTAGAAATATGCTATATAGTGTCTGTGCGTTGATCCAGAAAGAAGGTAGAAGAAATAAGTCTATAATGATGTTTTCTTTACACATTGGAGTGGACATATGTAGCTATGTAAAACAGGTTTTTAAAAACAAAATCATGGATAGTTTTTGCAATACACGCCGGAACATTTAGACCAATTATTTCCTTGAAGGTGTTTTAACGCATTAGAAATATGCTATATGTGTTGTGTTTTAGGAAAATGAGTCATAAGTCGCAAAATTGATATTTTTCAAAGCGTTTTTTTCACAAGATCACATTATTGGAATGTTCTGATCTTTGGTGAGTATATCACTTATGGTCATGTCAATATGTGTATCAAATTTCAGGACAATCTATGTAATACACCCTTTCGTTTTGAAGGTCCTCATATGGACTAAATTTAGTTACTTTACTGTTTATTGACCCCCAGAAATATTGGAAACTTTTTTTTTTCAAAAACGAAACTATTAAACTTAAATTCTAGAAATACTTATTATTTTATCAGACTGTTTACTATCATTGGAATCGGCTTGATCTCATCTTTTCAAATATGCTGATATCTCAAAATCCATATTTTACGACTTATGACTCATTTTCCTAAAAACGGATCACATATAGTGTCTGTGCGACGATCAAGAAAATAGGTAAAAGAAATAGGCCTATAATAATGTCTTTGTTACAAATTTGAGTGGACATATGAGCAATGCCACCAATTGGTCGACATTTGGCTGAAAATTCTTATTTTTTTTAAATTGCTTCTACTGATTTATTATTTTTCGTACATAAACTCCACATATTGCTGATAATATAAACGGAATTGGGGAAGTTAATAGTGAATATTGTAGTCAGGGCAGCTTTGTGGAGTCGACGGGAATTAGCCGATAAGGGCACAGAAGAAGTGTACATGTTTCTACATACATTAGAAATAGATGAAAGAAACATGCACACAATGTTTTTAATTATTATGTACATCATAGGTCTGGACATAAGGATCATAATGCTTTTTAGTTTGTGAAAATATTCCAATTAGAAAAAAAGTTACAGCCAAATAACAAAATAATAATGGTAATGCACATGCATGGTAATGGCAGTGGCAATGGTCATATACACATATAATCCATTATATTTAGAATAAACAAAAGTATAGAGCATTCTTCCTGTCATTTTCCTGTTAAGATGGCTTGAATACATGTATTGTTTGTTTATGAAGGTAAATATACATTCTGTTTAACTATTTAGAGGCAAAATTATTAGGGGAAAGGTTCTCTGTATGTCTACACAATACATGTACATAAATAATGTCACATAATTTTAATGTCACATGATTCATGTCACTGTAACATGCTGGCACACTATTCATATGTAGCTATCTTGAATAGTCTCTGAGATCAACGCCAAGATCAATGTGGCTGGCATCACACTAAATGTGTTAGGCCGCTTCATTGTCGCAAGGAGGACACACACACCATATACTCCACCTACTCACAATCATTCAACTTACCTCCCACTCTACCATATATAAACATACCTCGCCCGCTCCCCTACCTCACTCACCTCATAACTTTCAATCAAATCGCCCACCCGCTCACATCCAATCGTTATCTTTTCCTATCACCTCAATTATCATCTCGCCCAATAGGGGTTATATATATCTTAACACCAAATTTATTTATCATTTTACCTCTCTTCATCATTTCAATTTTACAAATTCAAATAAAACTTTTACCAATTTATATTTTATCAAAGTAAAATATACCCAAAACAAAAAAGTTTTCACTCTTAGTCCTTCCGTATGCGATAATGTAGAGCAATCCTTCACCGGGGTAGGGGTTTAGTACATAAGAACCCTTTCCCTAATTAGTTTGCCTCTAAATACTTAAACAGAATTTATATTTACTTTCGTCAACAACAAATACAAGTATTCAAATTATCTTAACAGGAAAACGAGGGGAAGAATGTGATACATATTTGTATAAATTCTATAAATATAATAGATTATTATGTTTATAGACAGAGGGTCAATGCCCTGTGACCCTTGCCGCTGCCATTACCATTACCATTACCATTATTGAATCTTGTTTTATGTAACTTCTCTTCTAGTTGGAATATTTTCTCAAACTAAAAAGCAATATCATCTTTATGTCGAGATGAATTACACAAGAATTCAAAACATTCTGTGCATATTTGTTTAATTCATTTCTAATTTAAATCCTCATTTATGTAGAAATATGTAACATTCTTCAGTGCCCTTATCATCAATATTCTCGTCACAGACTCTACCAAGCTGCCCTGACTACAATATTCATCATTAACCTTCCCTAATTCCATCTATATTATCAGCGATATGTCTAGTTTATGTACAAACAATAATGAGCCAGTAAAAGCAATTTAAGCCAAATGAAGACAATTGGTGGAATTGCTCATATGTTCTCTAGTTTTTTGTATTAAGGTATTAAAAACGGGTTTCCGTTTTCTGGTATCTTCAAACAGTGATCGTTTTCTGAACATAATTTATATTACATGTATATACAATAAGGCATTGCATTCAGTCTAATTGTATTCAGAATATTTAATAAACTTACCCACACTTGCTAGCATGAGTACGAAATGAACCACCAGTAATTTCCACAAATTTTCCATTAGTTGATTGGGAGATTTATTCAAATAATTATAAGTGACTAAATAACAGAAAATTAATTTAAACATCAGGCAAGTATTTGCAACTTCGACAGTTAATCACAGTAAAAATCTTCAACTATTCAATACGATATTTTTTGGCTTTTGAGTTCCACCGATCATTATTGATATCCTAAAATTTCCCGGTTATATCTAGAATATTTCATGCGAAAAATTGTGAAGGGGTGAGTCCAATATTAGTCATGCAAGAGCGGCGGTGCTGTGCGGGTGCCGTCGAAATATGTTATATAGTGTCTGTGCAACGATCAAGAAAAAAGGTAAAAGAAATTGGTCTATGATGAAGGTATTTTCACAGATTTCAGTGGACATATGTAGCTATGTCAAGCAGTTTTCCTTTTGAAATTATCTTGAGTAGTTTTTGGGATACACGCCGAAACATGTAGGGTAATTCTTTCCGCGAAACAATGCATTGGGCTTGAAGCGAAATGCTCCGTTGAGTGGTGCACACCACATGGCACAGTGGCATGGAGCGAAAAGGCACCAAACCAGTCTTAGTGTGGCGGAAATAGGCACATTCCTTCTGTCTCTACTTTAGTGGGAAAAAGCATGTGGTGCGAAAAGGTGCGGGGGAAACGCACTGGCGGAAAAAGTTATAGAACCAGGCCCCAACAGCCGTTCATTACTTGTAACGCTGTAATGGACTAGTACATCACCGGCGCATTGTCATGCCAACGCAAGTTTGATGATGCAAGATTGCCAACGCGAGTTTGCAAATGCAAGTTTGCTGGAGCGAGTGCTTTGTTCCTCGATCATTTCACCTGTTTCTAGTTATATTCCTCTTGTAAGAAAACCAGATTATGGCAAATTATATTATTATCTTTTTAATTAAGCCTGTTTGACATGCAAAACTAGGCATGTCTAATAATCAACTAATTGGATACGTTTTCTGCATGGACGCATAAGTAAAGAACTTGATCTACAATCTCATTTTTTATTTACGCGCTGTGCGTCAACTCGTCCAATAAGTGCTAATTATAGACTCTCACATATATGGCATATTTTGCATTATACATGATTGACACTGTTTCAGATTGGGAAGCTACTGGACTGAGAAGTATCATCAAGAAGAGAGGTCATGTAGAAACTGGGCCAATCTACCAAGAAATAAACTTAGACAAGCAGTTTGTGAGGCTCCGGTTGGTGCCTGCTGCAGAGTTTGGTGCCATGAATAAACTGAACAGTGCCCTGCCAGACCGTTACCAGAATCATCTCCAGAATACATCAGAGACACAGAATGTAGAGATGGAGCAGATCCTGGAGTATGTTCAGACACCAACAGAAGATGGACCTAGAGCACCTCTCTTGCTGCAAGGCCGCGCAGGTGTGGGAAAGACGACGCTGGTGCAGAAATTTATGAGGGACTGGTCACAAGATCTGTGGGGTCGGGAGTTCAAGGCTGCTTTTCTATTCAATGTACGAGATCTAGAAATGCATGGCAAAGAAAAAATATCCATAGATGAACTGTTCCAAAGGTGTAGTGTCTACCCCATTCAATCTAGTGATACCATCACCGCAAGAATGCTGGAAGAAAATGAGAAAAATATATTAATATTTGTAGGTAAGGGATGTTTTGAATTGCAACAGGACCCCAGTACAATTGTAATGCATAATTATCTCCCACGGCAATTCTGTCCTTATTCATCATATTTCCAGATTTTCTGCATTAAGGAAAATGTGAAACTCTTATTTTACGTCTGTTATTGAGAAGTGAGAATTATAGGCAGAACATGAGATTAAATTTGCTATTAAGTTTCTTGATTACTGAATAAATGTTTCAGATGGAATTGATGAGTACCCCTGCCTAGAAGGGAATTACACTTGTCTCAAGCCTGTTAACCACAGGACAAAAGCAGATCCATCAGCCTGGTGTGTGCACCTGCTACGCAGAGATGTCATGAAAGGAGCAACATTGATCTTAGCTTCAAGGTGGGTTTCTATCATTTGTTAATCACCAGTTCACTTGTTTAACATTGAATGCCTAATCACTCAATTAATAAAGAGATACTTTTATTGAGTATATATATAAATTCTACTTAGATGTTCTCATTATATAATAGGTAGACTAGGCATAAAGCACCTAACCTGTACAACTGTAGTTGTTTACCAGCCATGGATAGGTATGGGTAGACTTGTCCCATACCTTGGTGTGTGGGGCGATGAGTAAGGTAGGGGTATTATGTTGGGGTGAAAATTTAAATTCAGAGTCTTTCACATTCATTCCATGGGCTTGGTTGGTTTCTTTGTAGTCTGTTGGTCCAGTTGTGTTCAATCAAAATTCTTAGATCTTTAGCTCTTTTGCTTTCTGGGTGCTTGTATACAAAGTCTATTATTTGTATGTGGAAGTGTTTTGTTTTATATCAACTGTGTGTATGCTTGCTCTTTTCCTTAGTGACCGTTTTGTATGTCTTATATACAGATGTTTGCATTTCTTACATGGGATGCAGTATATAATGTTTGAGCTGCCGCAGTTTACATTTGTTTTTACGTCAGTTTTTCTTCTATTCAAATTATTTTATGAATAGGGGTCTCTTTGTTTATTTTTGGGCATACTTTGCACATTTTGTGTTGGGCTCCAGACTTTAGGGCCCAATGACGATAGGACCCAGAAACCTCAGATGTTAGGGCCCAAAGTCCAGACGTTAGGGCCCACCCACCTTCAGACTTTCTGATGGGGGTTGGACCCTTAACGTCCAAAGGGGGTGAGACCTAGGGTCTGAACACCTCCCATGATATTAAAATTGATTTTTTCAAGAAGTCGGATACTAGACCTATATATTTACAAGTAAATATTTCAGACGATAGGGCTCACCCTTCCACAGATGCTAGGGCCCAGCTGATATGATAGTTTCATTCAACTTATTGCTGGTGGGCCCTAACGTCTGAAAATAAGCGAAAGTGGGCCCTATCGTCGTTGGGCCCTAACATTTATTTCTTTTATTTATTTCTTGTTTTTTTCTTTTTCTTTTCCATTTTCTCTTTTCTGGGTTGTAGTCCAGTTTTGCTCTAATTGTCATATACATCTGTGTTGGTGTAGGTTTTTTTGACTTTTGTATCTACATACCAGTTTTCATATTTGTTTTCATTTTCCTAATATAGGCCAATATCTTCAGCTCTTTTGGACTTGAAAATAAATGTATTCCTTAACATGGTAATATTACAAACTAGCGATTCAATTTTAAAATAACATTCCCATTATATCTCATTAAACTGTCACTTTATAACTCTCAGTCACCCCAAATCCCAATTTAAAATGTACACATATATTGTACATGCATTTCTTAACTCACTCTTCAGACCTTACAAGGACCTACAATGCCTCAAATGTGAGCCTGTGTTTGAGGTGGTTGGACTGACGAGGCAGGCCATATTGGACTTCATCGACCATAATGTGGAACTAGAGAAGATAGAGCGAGTGAGATCCTGCATGAAGACCAACCCTCTGGTGATGTCAGTCTCCGCCATTACGTACTTCTGCAAGATGTTTTGTCAAGTGTTGGCTGCTGATGAGTCTGAGTCTATCACTGCACTCAACACCTACACAAGGATAGGAGCCTTCTTTGTACAGGTAACACACAATATGACATCACCATATTGCATTACAATGTAATATATATTGTTGTTGTAGATATTATTCCTGACTAACAAATATTTATAAAAAGGTTTATTTTGCTGACTTTGCTTCAGATGTACTTGTCTAAATGTCCTACATCGTTGAGAGCCGACTGCCTACAAGCCCTGGCCAACCTTGCCTACCATGGTCTGGTGTTGAGGGAACATATGGACCATCTACCCAGGCTTGTGTTCAACCATGAAGACCTCACTAGGGCTTCAGTGACTGGAAGAATACGTAAGTTGAAGTTGTAATTAGCCTATCCTGACATAGAGGGTAGTATTTGAGAAGGGTTGTAGTGCTTAATTTATGTATGATATCATTATTGGTTTTGCCTTGTCAATTTTAACTTCCATTAAAAAAAGGACTAACCTACCACAACCATGTCCAAATTGGTTATCAAAATCTGAAATCTGGTAAGCATATAGCCACATCGTGCTGTTATAATCTAAGGATAGTATAAGAATGGGTAAACTAAAGATAATAAACAACATAATAATAAACAACAGTCACTAAACTTCTAAAGCTTGATGTGTCCAGTCATGAATACTCCTTTCCTCTACTCCAATACTATATTAATATCAAGAATATAACAATGTTTTAATCACATTTCTAAGAACTGAAGGTGTAAGAATATGTGAAGACAGTTCATGCTTATTTTGGTTTTATTGAGATTGAAATTCATTATTATGAATCACTCATGACCAGTAATTCATGTGAATACTTTGATTGTATTAATGTTGTATGGTTTGGTTTTCCAGGAGACATAGCTACAAAGTGTGGTATCCTCGTTCCTTCCCACAGCAAGGCCAACATCAGCTCAGGAGAGACTAAGAAGTCCACGACATATGAGTTCTCCCACTTGTCTGTACAAGAAATACTGAGTATGTGTGAGTTGCTGAAGATGAAGAAAACTAACATGGTCCCTGCAGCTTCCCGCATGTTAGCTTCTGGCAGCTTCCTGATGGCACAACTCTTCCTGTTTGGGCTGAGACACGACCAGGAAAGTGAACACATCCAGAAACTGTTGGCTGATATGAAGATGGATCCCTCGGCTGATTGTATCGATGATGAACTTGTGGAAGTTGTTAAAGACTGGTTATCCAAGCAGGTCAGTCTGCATTGGTTTTACACTTTCAATCCATTATGGTCCCAATGCTGATGATTCAGTGGTTATTTGAATATATCTGTTCCCTGGGCTAAGGTGCATATTAATACAATAGATTCCAACTAACATTTTTTGACATTACAGTCAATATTAATAATTAGAGCCCCTTTCTACCTCTTTGGACAATGCATGGAAAGCTATGAAGCAGATTACACAATTGAGTTTATACAGCCCAGATACTAGTGCTGTTATAAGTGACCCTTGACCAAGAGATGGATTTACTTGACCTATTTAGGCAATTAGGGTAGGGGGAGACTAAAAGGATTAGAAACCTTGGTATGGTGGGCACTTAAGACTAATAGTCATACAAACATCCTTCAGCTTCACCTCAGGATGTTTTGAAAGACTGTAAGTACCTGGTGTCCACCATGCCTCGGTCATTATGATAATTTTGCCATTTTGAAAAGTAAAACCTATTAACATCACATCGATCACTATTAGTCAAATTTATAAATATCTGAGACAGGGAAGACACTTTATTAACTATATAAACTATAAAATGTATCAGATTTTGTTTAATAAAAGTAATTGAAAGAACAAATACTTGAAATAAGAAACACAAAGATCCAACTGTTTGATACTGAGTTGATTAAATAATAATTGAAGGGCAATCAGGAAGACCAACTGTCTGGATGGTCTAATCCCTATTGTTAAATTATGTGCATGAAATATGAATGTTTTACTGAGAAAAAATGTATTTCATAATTATATTATATCAATAGTTGGGGTTATTATGTTAACTCAGCTCTGATAATAAGCATTCCTACAAATCTGGGCTGGTAGAGAACTTAATTCATACTTTTGGTTGATGGCAATTCAAATTTATAATTCTATTTCATTGAAACAGGCAGATGACAAATGCCAAAGCAAGCTGTTGGCGGTGCAGATGGCGTATGAGAGCCAGCAGGCGGTGGTGGCTGAGCAACTCTCTGAGGTGCTCTATGATGACTGCAACACTCTCTACCTGCATGATACACTGCTCACTGCAGTAGACATGAGCGCCATCATCTTCATGCTCAAACACACCAGCAGGGAAACCTGTCAACTCAGGTAAGATTCATGCTACCTATCCTGATTCATGTTTGGTATGTATTACTTACACAGGCCGGGCAGTGGTTAGGCCAAGGAACAAACTGTAACTGGGTTTAATCACGGACTTGTAATGAGAATGGATAGGAAACAATACCCCCATAGCCTATACATGTGTGCCTCGCTATTGTTCTCTTGTCAAGCTTTCTCAGGGATTAACAGGGGATTAACTCGGCCGCGGCGCTCCGTGTTTAAAAAAAAAACGCTAGGGGCGCAACTGATGCACAGTAGTTTTTCTGATCGTCACATGGTGGCTGAACTGTAGGCGAACTCTCCAATCTTGAAGGTATGTTTCTCTAGGGTCAACAGAGGTCATGTCGTCGCCATATTGTTTATAGCAACCAGGGCGTGTACATTGGAGAGGACAAAGTTCAAATACAAGGAACTGCCTGAGGTTATTTGAAACAATGAGGGGAAAAGGAATAGGTCGCCTGGACCTAATTAACTGGGATGAAGAGTGCCCAGACTTAGATGAGTTGCTGGGAGAGTCAGACCAGTGGGAATCAGATAGTGAGGACGACTGTAAAACTCTACCAGTGCCAGTGCAAGTTCCAAATTACAAATCCATGGTTTAATCAACTTCCAGAAAATTAAGCACAACATTTTCAAAACCGAACCTTCTCTCCACAAAAAAATAAAATGTCCATGAATTTAAGTAACAAATGTCATTATGTATATATAAATCAGTCGTTGGTATCTAGGTGAAATGAACACAATTTAGTCTAAATGAAGGAATTGCGTTGACTGAATGTGTAGTTGACTGACAGCTAGCTATTTCTGCAGCTGGGGGAGAGATGTGCCACCGCCTCCCATTTATATGCCTAGCAGTCAAATGGGGACACATTAATGTAAAATACAACAATATATATTGGGGGCCAATTATTCTGTGGGGTGCAAAAGGATTTTCTTATTTGTTTTTTCATTCTTTTCCAACCGGTCTAATGTCATTTGACTAACATTTTGGAGGATTTTGTCTTGCTACAGGGCTTCATAAAAGTCCACATTCAAACTCTCCAAAACTCCTTCCAAGTGTTGGCCTCACTGGTCATCACTTACCAACGACAATTTTATCTCTAATTCTTGTATTCATTCCTATAAGTTATACTACGAGCACATTTGGTTAGTCTTTGTTTATCATAATAGTTGAGAGTGCAGCTTAAATGATATGAGGACAGCTCTATGTAAGCATACATCAATAGAAGATGTGATAATGTGGCTGTAATGAACAATGCACTGATATACAAAGTATCAAGCTGAATGACTACATGATTACAAATATCCCTCACTATTGCAGGCTGAAGACAGTGACAGTGGATGATGAGGCTCTGGGCATCCTGGCAGATCAATTAGAAGCATGTACTAAGTTACAAGGCTTTCAGTAAGTGTAGTTTTTATTTCACAAATTACATCAATTCATTTTGATTACCTTTACAGACCATGAGTAATCACCCATCCAAATGAGAAATGTATATGAAAATATGTATAAAGCATTAGACTCACACCTGTATCGCCTAGCCACAACACAAACATGTGCAGGACATGTGTAAATGACCCTACCATGGCATAATGTCGGTATTGAATGTCTTCACACATAAAGAAAACATGGAAACAACTGTCAACTTCCAAACAAGCTTTGGGATGGTTGAGAATTTTTCAGAAAAAATTAAATAGTATTATCAACTATTTTATGTTTCTTGTTTTTTAGCTTGAGGAACACTAAGATACCAGCCAGTATTCAGAAATTGTTGAATGGGATCCTGAATACTAAGATTTCTCACCTCAGGTAAGGTTAACCTGACATAATTAGGGGGAAACTGATCGAGGAATTAAGAATCAAATCTGCCCACTTCATTGATAATTTGGACAACTAAAGTCACCTTGAAAATCATGCCTTATTACTGTGTCCAGAAATTGCCAGTAAAACTGTTGCCATGAATTCCGGATTAAAACATCAGTCCCCTCTTTTTATATGATCCAATCTAAACATGATATGATACAATAAACGTCACTATAGAAAGTAGTTAAAACATCAAAATATAATCACAACAAACCCGATCAGTTAGATTATATGCACTTGCCATTTTCCTGCATGTGCCTAATAACCTAACTAACTCAACATTTGCCAGGCATACATGGGTTGCACTGTGTTTCTGAGCTTGTCAAATATACTAACAATGACTTTTGTAGTTGCACATAAACCCTAAATTCTCATCTGTTACCAGTTTGGAAGACGTTGGACTGGATGTAGAGCACGGTCAACATCTTGCTCAGACACTGACTGATACGAGAGGCCTCACTCAACTAAGGTATGTTTGAGTCTGCAGTTATTCTTTGTATATTAAAAATATGAGAAAATCCATTTAAAAGAGAATGTATTGTTCCCTATATGTCATCCAACCCTGGTTTGTCTATGCATATCATCGTATACACTCTATCAAGTACATAAATAGCATTAGAGTATAAAAAGCGAAAAATATAGAATATAGTGTACAGCGCACAGTTTTTACCTTAAAGCATGAAATAGAACATAAAGCCACACCTTGTAGCAAGAGTGGAAGTGATTATATGATTGCGTAAAAAACCTCCTACAACAATACAAAGGAATTCTTAGTGATTAACTCCATTGACCGTTTTTCAGTTTGTGTGGAGGTAGATTCAGCAGAGAGGGAATTGCAGCACTTGCAGAATCTATCAAGCATAATGAGCACCTGGCAGACCTCAGGTATGGCAACATTAATTTCCTCCAGCATTGGGAAATTGAGGAATTCAGCGTCATTCTTTGTAATAAAATTAGAGTTGGCAGTCGGGCAAGAATTGAATCAACACAACACAAACAGATGGTTATGTTTTAAGTCCAGAACTGAGCCAAGAAAGAAGAGGCTCTGATCATTGTTTATTGTGCTTATACACTAAGTAGATTACATGTAAATTGGTCAGGCTTATAATGACCGGCCCAATTAGTTGCCTTATCATATTCAGCATCCAATCTGTCAACAGGTTGACATAAATGATAAATCAAAATGATGCAGGAACCCACAGTAATCTCTGCCTGGTCCAATCCTGTTGAGTCAAAGGCAAGGCCCCAACATTACAAAATAATGAATTAGGAAACAAACATAGCCCCTGCTTCTAAAGAATGATTATCAATGATGGTGTTAATTATTCTATTGATAGGATGGATAGAACAGGCCTGGATGATGATTGCATCATGATGATCGCTCCTGCCCTCAGTGACCTTACCTTGGTAAAACTCAGGTAATTAGAATACTGTTATTATGGTATTGTATATGAGTCTTCATGCAATTATAATACTTATCTCTCAGTGTGACAGCTAAACATGTATAGGTATGAGAGAGACTGAAGTACTTGTGTTATCCTTAGCAATATTTCCATCCTACATGGAAAGTATGATACTGTTTGTCTTATATCATTATCTGATCATCTTTCACATTATTTCTGTTTTTATTCTATTCTATTTATACTTTTCAAATCCCACTGCTTTTTATCATAGATTCACTTTCTCTTGCAGTATGGATGACAATGGATTCACCAGGCGAGGCATAGAGATCTTGGCATCATGGCTGGAGAAGGATACGTCATTGGAGGAGCTCAGGTTGGTAATATTCTAATATTCTTTATTTTATCCATATGTCCCCTAACATTTGAACATTACAGCAGTTTAAGTACCCAAATGACTCTCTGTACAATTTGTAATTAGGACTTCAGATGTGACCCATATAGGGGGCCTCCACTATCGGCAAGTAGCGATGAATAGAGCGGCGAATAGATTGTTAACAAATGACTGGCAAGTAGCGGCGAATAGATAATCTATTGGTAACGCAATTCGTAGTGAGATTTTCCACTCTGGCAAGTAGTGGCCAATAGTGGTGAATGAACGGGCAATGGCAATATATTTACCGAAGAAATCAAAATGTTTTGATTCTTTGGCGAATGACAGTGAGTTGTGGTGAATGAGTTGCCACTGATTTGCAATGACTTGCCACTGATTTGCACCACCCCCTCCACAATGGCAAGTAGCATTACCAATAGAGCGGCCAATAATTGGCCGCTCTATTGGTAATGCTATTACAAACTTTGACCATGGTAGAAATATGCTGGAAATACTGGTATCTATTTTCTATATCTATGACCTACTTTCCTTCTGTTCTTCCATTTCTCAACATAAATCACTGTTATTATCCCAGAAAAACTAATTATTCCAGGACATGAGACTGAAGCCAGACTTTCCCCACAATGTTTCTACCAATGCATCTAACAGTGGAAAGGGTTAATGTAATTCCTGCCATTGATTGATGTGTCAGGTATCAGATTAATGGAGAAAACATGATAAACATACAATGTACTTATCTCATCAGTACATGTTCCTGTATTCCAGCCTGGCACGGTGTGGCATCAATGATGAGGCAGTGGATATTATTGCTGCAACACTGGGGACACTAGGACCAACAAGCACTACCAGGTAGGAGTCATTGCTTTTCAACACCATGTAAAATTCGCAACTACTCTTTGAGTGTTTTGAATATGTATTTGAAGTCTTATTCAGAAATGCATAAATAAGAAAGTAAATGTGGTATAATTAGTTCATGATAGGTTCTATATCACTAAAGTTGGAGCTGATATTGCGTCAGTAGAAGAGCTTTTTCAATAATCACCATCTAAAGAGAACTAATACAGTCACAATTTGTTAGTTTTCATTATTGACAGTGTAACTGGACTGGAGCAGAACCATAATAAAACCATAATAAAAGATAACAGAACTTACTATAACAACAATAATGGTACATAATTTAATATGTCAAGCTCAGAAATGACCTAAAGTGATACATGTATAAGCAATGGTCATTTATCTTATCAGCAACTATTTAACTGTATTTAGAGACAATACTATATTTCATGAAGTTGATCTAGATGTACCTTGGAGACAATAATTATACAGAGTTGTGTTGCATTTTAAAAAAACAGATACTCCTTGTAGTTAAGGAATCACACTAGGTGGTGTATATGATTCAGAAATGAATAAAGTGAGCCCTGATTGTAATTGAAAGTTTGGTAATGAGTTTTATTGTTTACAAGCAGGACAGGAGGCACAGCGGTGGAGGGTTCCATGCCAGCACCAAGCACCATTGATAGAAACACAGGATCCAAGCTTAGGTTGCTGGAGTAAGTTTATAAAAGCATTCTTTAATAAAATCGGCAAATTTATTGGAAATTTATTAGGCAAGTAGTATAGGTGAGAAAACTTAATTTTATTCATGGTACTCCATGAATATAGACAACTTCTGCTCAGTGGCTGCCGAGTCCCCATTGACGCCAATGCTAATGCAAGGACGCTGCCACGGACTATCCTAGGAGGCGCTAGTGTCGGGCCTGTTGGCGCCGTCACGCTCCCGCCTATGGCGCACGGCGCGAGTTACATATCTTTGTGTAGCTATAGGATCGTTGGTGAGGTGTTTACAGGGGGTCCAGGTGCTAGGAGCCAATGGTACCAAGGTCCAGATGCTAGGGCCCAGAGTCCAGATGCTTGGGGCCCACTCTACATTGTATTGTAAGGTTCTATAGGCAAGAAGCCAAGGCTTGGCTGGTAGAAGAATCGACCTCTAATGTCCAGAAAATCTCTGCTTATATTCTGGCCTGGCTGGCCTCGAATCCCCCTCCTACCCCCTCATTGGCTGAGCCCCTCTCCTCTCCTTGGGTTAATTCATTATAGCAGGAGGGAGGGGAGGTGGGACATGCATTAATTATCACAATTAACATAAAATTAGCAACACACCAATCAAACAATTAACCATTATTATCCGTTTTCATATCCCTTATAATTACTGACCCTCCCCCTCTCATTACTCACTAATTAGCAAACCCTCCCTAATAAGGTTTATAATAATAATGCTGCACCCCTACTCTCCCTCGGAGGAGCCGGCCTGGTGGGCAGCTCAGGTCCCGCCCCCTCCGCCTGTAGAGTAGCTCCTGGTCTTGCCCCCGACACAAGAGAACTATTTTCTACAGTATGCTAGGTAGGACCTCAGCGTCTGGACTGAGAAGGAGGAAAAAGCAGACATGAAATAATCAACCCATAACCAAGCGAATTTAGAATATAAAATGATAATATATTGGTCTCTAAAGCCTAGAAATATGAGATTCATATTCTAAATAGTTTGACTGTAAATGTTTTTAATTACCCTACTTCTCTGTGGCATGGAGGAAAAAGGAAATATGTTATTTTGCAATTACATATTATTCTCAGTTGTAGCTGTACATCGAAATTAGTTTATAATAGAAGTATAGGAAATTCACACAATTTGTAGTGCAAATAGTATCACATGCAAGTAGATAAAATTGAGATACAGAATGAAATCAGATCGTAAGAAAATAACATTGGCATTTTAACTTATCATGAGTCTAAGTCTAAGTATCATATTCAACCTTTAGTCCGCAAATATATTTACCTTTGTAAATGTTTCATGGAAATACAAATATTTTATTATTATTATTATTATTATTATTATTATCATTATTGTATTATTAACCCTTCCCAGCCTACATATTTAAGAACATGTAAAACAGTGAATATTTTAGACACTAGGGCCCACCCCTCCTTGGGTGCAGGATGGGCCTACTATCTTATAGATTACTTATTTGATGGCTTATTTAACGTATTGTGGGTGGACCCAACCATCCAACAGTGGGTGGGCTCTACCATATGAGTAGGGTTGGGCCCTAGCAACTGATTATAAGCCAAAGTGGGCCTTAGTGTTATTGGTCCCCAGTGTCTGTAGACCATTTAGAGATGAAATATGTTAATAAATGAATGAAAACCATTAAGTTATTATTGCCATTAAAACTTTTACTTTTACATACACTCTTGGAATGTAATGATGACCCGCACAAGTTTTGGCAGAAAATGACCCCGTTTATAAATCCAGATAAGGTGAAACATAATGAGAAGATCCAATTAAAACAGAATGATCAAGTATTAGATAAAAAAGAAGTACCAGATTGTTTTAACCAATATTTTGCGACAATTGGACCTAAGCTCGCCACGAAGATCACCCCTCTCAATAAAACCGAACACGACAAGTATACTGCAAATATAGATAACACTGCATACCCAAACTTTGAGTTTGGCCAGTTGGACACTGAAGATTTAAGAGCAATAATTCGTAAATTGCCGCAATATAAATCCTCAGGCCTAAAACACATGAGCAGTGCTTTGCTGAAAAAGATACTTGTCACATTGATAGAACAATTCAAGTATCTGATAGAGTTGTCCTTCCTGACGGGAATCATCCCTGCCAAATGGAAATCGGGCAATGTTACCCCCTTATTCAAGGCAGGTGACAAATCAGATCCGGGTAATTTTAGACCTATTACCAGTATCTGTGCCCCCGCCAAGATAATAGAGAAGGTTGTACAGAGAAAATTGCTTCATTATCTAGAGGACAGACATATATTGTATAAATGGCAATTTGGGTTCAGACCTGGTAAGTCTACGGGTGATGCTGTCACTACCTTCCTCAACAATGTCTACAAGGCAATCAATGATAATGAGAATTGTAGGGCTGTCTATCTGGATTTCAGGAAGGAGTTCGACACGGTCGATCATTAAATATTACTAACTAAACTAGAGAGAATAGGGCTGCAGGGGCATGAACTAGATTGGTTCACTAATTACTTAAGCGGCAGAGTCCAGCAAGTCCTAGTAAATGGACTATGGTCTAGTCCCAAATTAGTAACCTGTGGAGTTCCCCAGGGAACCACCCTTGGTCCCATTTTATTCTCGATATACATTAATGATCTTCCGTGTCAAGTTAAGAACTCCAAATTACAGCTTTTTGCTGACGATGCCATCATTAACTACTCAGGTAAAGACATGACATTGCTTTCGGCCAAAATACAATCTGACCTAGCAAATATAGTTGCTTGGTGTAGATTCAATAAAATATCACTAAACGAAGACAAGTCCAAAGTCATGACTTTCCTGAGCAAACCTTCCCTGAGATCCAGATGGAAAACTATGGCACTGCAACATGGATTGTATCTTGGTAACACCCTTCTGGAAGAGGTCGAGGACTACAAATATTTGGGAACCATCGTTGACGGTTCCCTAACCTTTTCAAAACATTTGGCCTCTGTTAAGAAGAAGGTAGCTCACAAGATCTGGTTGTTTAAACACCTTCGCAATAAATTAAATCAAAAATTAAGTGCCCAGGTATATAAAGTCACAATTCTTCCCCTTTTCGATCAAGCTGACATCTTTTATGATTCAGCAGCAAAGACAAAATTGAACCACCTACAAGTTTTACAAAACAGGGCACTACGGATCATTACAAGATCTAACAGATACCATTGTGTAGATCAATTTCACGATCAATTTAATTTAATGCCCCTCAAGAAAAGACGAAGGTTACATTTGCTGCAACAGGCAAATCGCATGAAACACCTAACTGAGCACCTTGACCAGAGGGAGGTCAGAACTAGACAGCATCACCCAGACAGAATTGTTATGATCTGTCCACATCCAAGATCTGAGCTTATACGCAACTCAATTTATTACAAGATACCTTTTTATTGGAATGGTTTGCCCACTCCTTATCATCGTATTGTTAAACCCAGTGACTTTACATCCATGGCCAGGAACAACTATATAGGGCTGGATGATAAATTCATATATTGATTTACCGTTTGCGCGGTGGGTTACTTATGTGACCTACTAACCATGCGGTCTCTGAGGAAATTACCTGTATATATTTACATGTAGAATATCTCATGTAATGATCGATATTTCTTAGCTCATTAATTGAGCAATTACATTTACTTATCTTCTCGCATCATATTGTATCTTCAATCAGAATTTATATTATCGAATATTAAACGAGGACTGCTAACAAGGCGTTGACTTGTTAGCAGATTGTTTCCTTGTTTCATGTATAACCACTGTGTCCAGCAGAATTTGGGAACCTCCCACTACCGGGGAGTATCGAATTCGCTGACGTGGCAATAGCCAATAAAAGTAAAACAAACAAACAAACAAACAGCAAATATTTGCATGATGCCCCCTTAGCTAGTACAGCCCATCAGGCACCAACCAATAGGCAGGCTTTAAAACAATCTTCCCAAATCCATGTGACATTTTGACTAGATACAATATTTGGTCAGATATCACCCTATTCCATGGCGCACAACCCACAATCATTATATAAATTATGCTGACTGTTATATAATCTTACGTTTATACCATTACAATGAGAGCATGTCTATAATGTATTGCAGTATAAGAGGAGACAAGCTGAGTAAAGAGTCTGAAGTATCCCAGATGAGGCACCTGGGTAGCAACAGGACACTGGAGGCCGTCTGGTGAGTACCAGTACAACTTGTCTCACATTGTATGGACTATATGGAGTATACACCATACAATAGTCTATAATTCTAGCCATATATATGTGAATATTATAGTTACACTGATGTGAATATCAATACAACGGAAACATGTCATTCCTGTAAAACCATGTTGGGAATAAAATGCCAAGTGAAGGACCATTTATTACAAAGTGCTAAAAATGCAACTTTACTATATGAAGTCTGGGGGTAGTTTGCACAATTCCGGCCCCATATCATATGTGCCTGAACCCTTCCAACATGTTAGCCCCGCAGGGCTACTTTCATCCCCTTGTCATTGTAGCCCTGCAGGGCAATACAGGAACATTAAGCCATCAATATCTGGAGTATGCATCTTTTCTAACTCCTGAAACAGTTATTATTAGTTGATTTTATACCAAGCATCTACACGAGATTTGACCTACAACTCATGACTGACCTTATTCCTGATAGTGACCTACTAGTTGGCAGTCACCTGACTGGATTTGACCTATATTCTTCCCTTGGCCCACTCTATATCAGTTGCATGGTTAGATCATGTTCTATTTTTAGACATCTAACCATACAGTACTAGGGTCATAAGTTATTACTTTAGATTTCATGTAATTTCATTTCATTTAGATTTCATGTAATTTCATTTCATGCCCACCTTAGGGATATAGAAATTATACCAAGGGTGTGTGTGTGGGGTTTCCCCCACGAAACAAAAGACAATACATCCAGGGGGGTGTGGGCATTTCCCCCCACAAAATATACACAAAAAGGGGGGTTTGGGGGGTTTCCCCCCACAAAATATAGAAATTATACCAAGGGGGGTGTGGTGTGTTTCCCCACGAAACAAAAGACAATACATCAAGGGGGTGTGGGGGGTTTCCCCCCACAAAATATACACAAATAGGGGGGTGGGGGGTCTCCCCCCACAAAATATACACAAACAGGGGGTCTCCCCCCACAAAATATACACAAACAGGGGGGGTCTCCCCCCACAAAATATAGAAATAATACCAAGTAGCCACTCACCTTAATCAAACAAATCGTCACAGAGTTTTACCACATCCTCCAATCTATAGGCTAAGTTTGATGTTTTGTTAGGAACTTCTCTCACAGTTAGGGTTCGTTTCTTCCAGTTAGATCTGATTAGTGCCATCACAATCGTAGTTATACATCCTTACAGGAGTATTCCAAACTCAAATCTGGCGCCTAAACCAACCCATGAGTTCACTTCCAGCTAATTTACAACTTTAAACTGTGTCAGGTCACTCCAGTACTACTACCCCCTTTCCCTCCCAGACTGTCCCCTGTTTGGTCATGATGACTCATACACTCATTCACCACAAATAGCTTATATCATGCCTAGTATAGGAGCTGGTTCCATGGCCGACTCTCAGACAGTATATCCATACCATCATGGGGTTGAATCCTGCCTAAACCCAGGAGCGATTTCAGACTGATGTCTGAGTCACTACTGGGTTGTAGGGGCAAAGAGAGAGAGCGGGCAGGAAAAGTGCAAGGGTCCCGAAGTCTGTATATATAAAGTCTGGAACCTGACTAACCATAATCCTACATTTGTAATATATGAGTTAGTAAATGTAATTTTATTGTCGAAGGACACAACAAAAAACACTTATTAAAGTAGCGAGGTAGGAGAAATATTGCATTACTGGGATGCTCTCATTCTATATGCAACCCAACATAACACTTTAGTACATTCCTTAATGGTTGAGAGGCAATGTAGAGAATCAAGAAATAATGGTTTATCAATGGTAAATATGCTATCTTCAAACATCTCAGAAGTCAATAAGTAAAGTCCACCTTGTATGTGTAGTATAGTGTAGTGGTGTAGTCTCACTGTGTGTTTCTACTTACAGGTACACACACAGGAATGGCTACACCACTACACTCCTCCCTGTACCTGACACCCACAGGTGTGTACAAGTACATGCAGCACAGAATGGTACACAGTTCTACAGCTGGTGCCTCCAGGACATCCTCTCCTCCTCCAGCATCCACCATAGACACACAGTCTGGTCACCCCACAGTAGAGATGTGTATCTCAGCCTGGGTGATGAATACACAGACCTGTATGGTGGTGATAGACCAGCAGTCAGTGCTACCACCTGGTGTGACACCTTCACACTACTCACCACCACTACACACAGTGTGGATAGACTGGCTGTGGTCCTGTCTGCCTCTGCCTCCCTCTCCCCGCTCCTCTCCTCCCTCACCCCTCACACCCTCACCTCACTAGCACACAAGCTGAATCAGGTACAGGTATATTATGGAGAGGTGTCCTGTGGTGAGCTGACCTCCTGGCTCTCCTCCACACAGCAGGCAGGCTGCACCATCAGCCCTCATGTACAGGGAGCTGAGATATGCACAGCACAAGGCCACAGTCTGGTTATATGGCTGATATACACCAGAGTGAGAGCCTCCACACAGCAGCACCAGCTGCACCAGCACCAGCTGGAGGTGGAGACCTATGTGATACGTAACCCTCAGTGGATCATAGAGTAGATGTAATAATGTGTGGTAATTCATTATTTCATGGAATATGATGTCCTGCTATTTGACAGAATGAGTTAGAGCTAGGTTGTAGCCTGATAGCCACAGGAGGAGGCGGACCAATACAAGACTACAGAGCACCCAGCCACCCGCCCCCCACTTCCCCCTTCCCCTCTCGAACTCTATGCACAAGGAGAACATTTTTGGTAGAGATGACTTCAGCCAGGTGGCGCCACAAGCATGAGCTGACACTGAGAGTTAGGATAAGGGTTTGCATTAGAAATATCTCTTACATTATTTGTACTGTAAACTGTTTCTGTGACATTTTAAAATTGCATCAATGAATAAACATATACCAAAAAGGGAAAGTGAGTCTTAAGTCACAACAAGTTATTTCAAGGTACCATCCTATAGAGTTAAAAATTAGATAAAGTAGATTTCAACGATATTAAACATTATGCAACCTATTAAGTACTTAAGTATTTGTTACATTTGAAAAAAAGTTAGCAATATTTATGGATGGACAATTATTAGTAAAGTACTTAAAGGTAAAAACGAAACTTTAACTTAAGAAAGAACATATTTGGGTAAAAGCCAATAACATGTTTTTTGATTAGATTTCTTTTCAAGGACCACTGAAGTTTATTTCATAATTTTTAGATACTTACCATAGGAAAGTTGAATTAAAATTTAGATTTTCATGAGCAATACATAGGGTTGCGGGAGTAAATAGAGATTCCGCCTATCTGTATATAAGAAGAGTGAGAAATACAGAGCGGAGACAAGTAGGTCCAATGTTATCAATGCTGTGGTGATGTCTCTCTGCACACTTATATTAAGATAAGAGGCAAACTAATATTAAGATAAAGATAGAAATTCCAACGACAAATGGTCATATTAAGCAAACTCTGAGGATATATCACTCATGTTGGTAATAAAGTAAAATGTCTTCACCTTCTAGAATTATTCTGAGAATCACCTTGTGCAACAAGATTCGGGTTTAGCCAGGAATTAAATGTCTTTATTGTACATTTTCTGATGACCTGACCCAACAATATGAGTAAATCAATAGGGCAGAATATGGCTTTAACCCTATAGTGACCAACCAAACAATACCTCAGCCCATGACCACAGTGAATCGGTGACCAACCCTTTTCCTCCAGAATCCTGCCACTCCAGAACCTTTTCCCCCATTCTCCACTTTCCCTCTTTCCCTTTTCGCTCTACCTGTAGTTCACACACACACATGTTTCTCCCTGTACACATTCCCTCCACATTTAGCACGCTACATATTTTACCCGTGAACGGCTCAAACAGAATAGGCTATTCTTTTATCTCTCACGCTTTTGATAAATGTCGTACATGAAGATAATTTATACCAACTTCTAGCTTGAATAGTTACTTTCTTATGATATATATGTTGACGTTATTATATAATCGATAAAAGGAGATAAAACGATATTACACAACCAAGTTTTGCGCGAAGATCGACGCCGCTAGCCCCGCCGCTACAATTGCTATCTCCCCCTTCTTCTCCTTCTCTTCCTCCTCCACTACCTCTCTCTTTCTCTCTTCTCCCAGGGGCGTCTCTGGCTATTTCAAAGTCATCCCTTTTTCTGCATCCAACACTGCCACATACAAACACTCCATAAATATACATACATGTGTGTGTATGTATACATATACACATATATCTATGTACACATGTGCGAGTATATATAGATATATATATGTATGTAAATGTGTTTGCATAGATATATTGTTACAGGTCAATGAGTCACATGTTGCAAGGTTAATATTTTTCAAAGTATTTTGTCCAGAAGATCTCTTTGTAGGAATGTTCTCAAAATACATCTAGATTCCTCCACAGTTTGTTTTCATGCAATATCTTTGTAAATTTTAATTGTATGAATTTACAAATGGTGTGTGAAGGAACATCGGGAATTCCCGAGTCACATCAATTGCGTGGCATATGCCATCAATATCAACCTGAATAAAGTTCCTGACGCAATACTCCTTATTTCTAGCTGCATTTAAGGATTATATAGATATTGTTTAAGTCAATGTTCTTAATCGTTGCTATCAACTGAAAATACTAGTCTTAAATATTCAACTAATGTCGTCGTCGATCAAAATAAAATATCAATTTAAATAAATATTTCGTCCACGGTTACTAGAGGTTATTAAGATGTATGGATACATGTACCAAATCTCAAAATCATGCATTGAATATATCTATCTACTTATAAGCCCATCCTATAGAGTATGTTTAGCTACTTTACCAACGATTGCAAATAGAGGAACAATTAATGGCTCAATAATCATATGGTATCAGGACGGTCGAATAAATATGTCGGGGTATTTAATACAATTTAAATTGTGTAAAAGGCTTAAATAGTTTTTGTGTAATGACCATAAGTATTCGGACATAATTTTAGACATTATTTCGGCGATTAGCTCATCCTATAGAGTATATAATATAGCTACTTTACCAATGATTAGAAATAGAGGTACAAATAATTGCCCAATAATCATATGAGATTAGGAAAGTCGAATACATATGATTGGGTATTTAATACAATTTAAATTGTGTAAAAGGCTTAAATAGTTTTTGAGTAATGACCATAAGTATTCGGACATAATACACAGACCAAATGTCGCTCCCTCAAACGCTTTCCACAAGTGGTATTTCCATAGGTGCAGACTCCAGAATTGATTTTGCATCCTCGGGGTGAGATTTCACCCCTGACAGCTTTGTTCCCTTATTCATAGAGCTGTTAGCCGAGTCTTCCAAAAACCACAATCTGAGGTGTACCTACTGACCATGAAGGCACAAAATATATCATCCCTTCCCAATACCTTATCACATTTTCATTATTTCTTCTGCAATTGAATATTCATAATTCAGGGGAACGAACATGTCTCTCCTCTGTCTCTCCCCTCTTTTTCAAAACTAAATATATCAAATGAATATATTTCGGGCGAAAAATAAACGCCGCTGAAAAAAATTAATCGGCCGCCGAAAAAAATATTTCTATGTTAAATAAATATAACCCAAACAAAAAAGGGCTAGCAATGGTACCAGTGAGAATGGTTACCAGATTATAGCAACAATAAGGAAAGAAAAAAGAGAAATGTATACGTTAATATTTTTTTATACATACAGATTGATACATAGAATATATAGCAGAGGTTTACATTGGGCAGGCAGCGTCCCCTGAGGGATGTAGTAGCAGTCCCATACCTAGTCGCACCAATCCCTTTACCATGACGTCCCCCTTGCACCCACCTTACCTGGGCAGCCAGACCCAGCGCGGAAAGGGTTTAGCGCCGTAGAAATATGTTATATAGTGTCCATGCAATGATCCAGAAAAAAGGTAGAAAAAATAGATCTATAATAGTGATATCTTCACTGATTTGAGTGGAGATGTATACCTATGTAAAACAGTTTTTCTTTTGAAAAAATCCTGAAAAGCTTTGGAAATAAACGCCAAAACATTTAGATCATTTTTTTCCGCGAAACAATGCCTGGTACTGACAGGGTTGAAGGGATGGGCTCCATTAAGTGGTGCACACCACATGGCACAGTGGAGTGGGGTGGAGCGAAAAGGCACAAACCAGTCTTAGTGTGGCGGAAATAGGTACAAACCTTCTGACTCCACTTTAGTAGAGAAAGGTATGTGGAGCGAAAAAGTGTGGGGGAAACGCACTGGTGGAAAAAGTTATAGAACCCAGTGAATCGCCTGCAATATAGATCACAAAGACAATTTGTACATAGGAATATAATGAATTCTTTCTGGGTCAGACTTTCACAAAATGCACAATCTACAGTTGTACACATCTCTAAAACTCTGCTAAATTAGAGTGAAAAATTGTAAACAATAAGTATGTCTGATTATATTCTGTATTGTATTCATTCAATAAATCTGTGTGGTTATGCTGAACTGTATTTTGAACATGAATTTCGTCTTAAATGTGTGTTATTTGAGAGGATTGTTGAAGGCTTGATCCACCTTTTACCCAGAAACAAAAAGGTACAAAACATGTGGTACACTTCAGATTACAACATGGGCTTCCAGTGTATGCTACTAGTGCCGTCTATTTACAGTTTAGTTTGTTATATTTCTGGGTGGAGTATTACTAGTAATGTAGCTAAACATAATCTATACAATGACCTTAGAAATGCTTTTAATACATACATACATAGTAAGGCAAGGTAATGTAAGTAGTATAATGAGATATGTATGACTGTATATTTAACAAAGTCTTGAAATTTGGTAAATGATGTGACTTAGAAGAGCATTAGATATCCCAAACATGAGAACATTCCTACAAAGAAATCATGTGAACAAAATACTTTGAAAAATACTAATTTTGCAACTTGTGACTCATTTCCTTAAAACACATCATGTATATATGTAAATGTTGACCTTGGCACATGTAGCTTGGCGCGGCACTAAACATACATAATAACAAGCGTGAGTAGTATATGGAATGTGGACACAAATACTGGTACAAGCACATAATATTTACAACAGTGGGAAATTGTGAATATCATATCACACAAAGGATTGACTTGAGGTGCTTACTTTCAATATAGCTGTATGTTTTATCCCTTTGATTATTATAGACAATAGGGGATTTGCATGTCTCACTGTCCATCTTGCCGCAATGCATGTTGGGTAACTAGCAGGTGTGCCTACTAGTTACTTGGTGCTAGAGAATAGCCCCACTAAGCCATAGTGTGGGACTGTACCAGGGTCTACCTTACCAATAGGGGATTTGCATGTCTCACTGCGCATGTCTACTGTAGTGCATCCTGGGATTGAGTCTAAACAAATCTGTGATACAAATATTTTGCAACGTTTTCATTGAAAGTTGCAATATTGTAGTGATTCGCACTCTCGACAACGAAATAAACAAGTCAACAAAGCCAATTCCTCACTCGTCTGTTTATTCCAACAGTCCGTCTAGACGGCCCCGAGTCTGGCTTATCCAGAAAGGGTAAGGGATCTCAACACGAACTACTAAGTGGTAGCTACAGATCCCTGCAATTCTCGTATAGACATAAAGTAATGGACAACTAATGTGATGACACACAGAATAGACATAGACAGATTGAGGAATTCAACTGGAATAATACCATAAGGGTTAAGATAAGATACAAAGGGAAATAGAGTGATTTAAGAGAAACACTGTGTAAACACATAGGCCTGAGCGTAAGGCCCCTCTAGTGTTAATAAGGAGCACCATTCCTTTATGGAAAGGACTCACAGAGGATCATAGAACTACTACAATACCCCCCCCTTTATTTAAGATTTTTAAAAAACCCTTTGAAAAATTGTATTGTAAGAAATAAATTCAGTACAAAGTACAATCAAGGATTAAATGGATACAAATAAAAAGAGAATTCACATTGCGGACCTGAAAGTTTTTAAAGTTAGAAAAATGTCTTCATGGTGACAAATAGGAGCAGCATATGGTGTCCTAGCTACATACTTAACAAAACTCAGGTCGCCACATCTCAAGCGTAAAATTATCCAAAAACCCAAAAGTGAAATGACATCTGTCATAAAAAAGGTGAGTAAATATAAGAGGTAAGAAATACATACAGGAGCATCAGTGTCCTAACTATATAGGAAAACATGTAGAGGATTTATCCAAAATATTTCCAAGCGAAGAAAAATACAAATCCGGTACAAAAAGGTGCTTCCTGAGACCTTGATGATGTATAGGCACATAATCATTTGTGAGTAGAAAAATATCAAACATCTCAACAACATGAAACAAAAGCAAATTTTCTCAACGGAGAAACACAAACAAGTGGCAAGCAGAAGAGAAGAATATTCTCAATGTTCGTTAAGTTCCTAAATGGAACAATCATTCCATTGGAGCGTCCCCATCCGTCTCATTCCTCAACTGTTCCGGATTTCCTGTGTTAGCTGGAATGTTGTCCGGGTTGGTCAAAGCGGTAGGACTAAACAGCCAGTTAGGAATGGTGTATAATCCGGGGTCCTGAGTATCACGTCCCGGGGTCCGGACAGGTGGGACCACAGCGGTTTGCGGCGGAGGGACTGTCACAGGAGTTTGCTGAAGGGTCCTCAGCAGATTGCTGAGCATCAGCAGTTGAGGCAGTTGACCGGCATCCAATGGCATGGCAGGAACTTGTGCTGCAGGCACAGGAGCAGCAGGAGGTGGGACGACAGGCACTGTTTGGGAAGGCGGAAGACCCATGGATTCCGATGGAGAGGATGATTCCTGGTCCAACATAGAGCGAAGCCGTAAGTTTTCCTCCTCAAGGTGGCGGTTTCTAGCATCACTGGAGGCAAGGGACTTCCTGAGCCCAGCGACGACACCTTCTTGATTTTTGGTGTCCTCCCTCATCTCGCTCAAATTCTCCACAGAGGCCTTGACATCTGATAAAACCAACAGGGGTTGAGTCACTTCATCCAATAAAGCAACCAGATCTTTCTTGGCTGAGTTAACCACCGAAATGACTTTGTCAGCGGCGGACGCGACTTCACCCAAAGCTCCATTGACTACTGCTTTGGCTCGCTCAATCAATGTCTGGTTCTCTTCCTCAGAAGGAATGTTCTTCAAAATTTCACTGGACCATTCTCTGGCACGGCTACAAGCCCTTTTAGAGAGTGGTGCTGTTTTCATTACACTTTGATCCAGAGAGTGAGACCTATCTCTTTTCCGGCGGGAAGAACAAGTCAAGGACCCGTCCGCGTCTGTAGCAACAGACTTACTACTTCCCGCGGAAGCCGCAGCTCTGGAAGAGGAGTAAGATCTACCCAGAACTGACTCTCGTTCAACTGACTGATCTCTGTCAGACTTGCTCTTCTTAGGAATCTTCTTGGTGGTGGTGGTGGTCCGCCTCATGATGCGTAAATGCTGACCAGCCATATAAGCCATCTTCTGGAAAGCATGGTTGGGACGCACAGAGGGCATGACCTTCATGGCTTTATCACGGGCCTCACTTCTGGTCAAGTGGTGCTGTACCGCTTCCCCATTCATGAGGTGCTGGATAAGCTCCACCCTCCTGTCCAAGACTTGAGCGCAACTGGAGGATGGACAGATCCACACCCACATGAATGGGGCATGCTCCTCGCACAGGTGGCGAAACAGCCTTTCCCTTGTGGAGAACACCCGGATCCCTTCCGGATTGGAAGGCACATACCGACAGACCAAAAACAGGCAGCGATGGCCTGGTTGCCAAAGTCGATGTGCTTCTATCACTTTTTGATGAGTGCCAGGATCCATTGAATCCTTCCGTACAAGCTCGGGCCATATCCGGGACTCGTACCGGGCCATTAGCCCGTCATCCTGAACTTCTCTTTCCTCCGAATCCGACTCCGGACAGGTTGGTACCTCAGACCCCGGCTGGTCCGATGTTGGATCTAAGGGCACAATCTCCGTTGCAGAATCCAACTCCTTACGGAAGGCATCCATGCTCCCACATCTAGATAGTTGCATACGGCGTTGTTCCGCGCGATGATAATGCCTTCTCTTGATTCTAGATCTCTTCTTCTCTCCCTGCTTAGAAGAACAAGCAGAGGTATCTTCTCCATCTTTGGAGACATGGGGCCGCTGGTCATGGGGCCGCTGGTGGTATGTCGGAACCCAGGACTTGTTCCGCAACTAGTACGGGGACGTGGAGCAGGGGATGGAGAGGAACGACGTTTCTCTGCATTCTCCTTGCCCACGGACTTGGCGGACTTCCGAGGAGACACGGACTTGCGCAGACTACGTTGCCTAGGGGTAGGAATAGGCTTGCCCGGATCATCTTGTCCGGAATCTTCTTCCAAGACCTGATTCTCACGGAGAGGTGTCATCTCCCTACCAAGGGGGCGAGTGTCTCTGGCTTCATCTCTGGCAGTAGCTTCAGCCTGAACAGCTCGGGCACGCTGAGCTTCATCCGCATTGGCCGGATTTAGCTCCAGTAAATCCCCAACGCCGTCCAAGAGACGTTTCTCTTCGGCCTCGGTCATTCCGTAATTCTCCGGATCGGAGGACCCGTCCACATCCATGATGTAGCTAGTCTCAAACTTCTTCAGGGCAGAGTCTTATTAAAAATCTCTCTCTCCTAGAAGAAAAAGAAAAACACTCAGACTTTGATGGAATAACCCCCACACACAAAGTGTTTACAAGTACAAACAGCAAAAACAATGCAATATATCACAATACCATTCCGTCTACCCCTTATATTACATATAGGTGGTAGGAAGGAAACAGAAAAGCAAATATCACAGCAAAATAACAAAAACCCTCTCTGCCGTATTACATACAGACAGTACAGGTCTAGTAAAATAAATAGCGAAATTCCAGATATCACAGTCTAACTTCTTTTTAGAAGTTACCCAAAAAGCAAATTCTCAAGGTGAATTCTTTTAGCAACAACCAGTTACTGGTGGTGTATAGAGCCTCGCATAACACTATAGCTTCACCCCATACATACGCCATTCATTCAAAAAGCGCCGGTGTCATGGCTGATGTCTCAAACATTTCACCGAACTTTCTCCTTCCATTATGCACAATCAAAACGTTTTACAAACTCCAACATATCGGGTCTAGTAGCAGACAACTCTCAACTTTCACATTGATACCATCACAGTATATGACAAGCAAGTTTTAACCCAGTTCAACTCACTTCTTTCCAAGGGAATACTCTCGGCGATATGCAAGCTAGCTGTTGTTGTGGCTGAATCCGGAAGCAGAGTGAAAGGGTGCAACACAGCTCCCACGGCCAGCGTGGTAACCATAGTTCTCAAAACCACCACCTCTCTCAGCGCCACCGTTTCCCGCCAGTTACAAAGCTATTTCTAGTTCTCTACTGCAGGGCGTACAAAGATGTTTAAGTATGCAGCCTACTCTGGTCTTCCGTGGAGACAAATGCGGATACATTGTCCATAAAGCCCACCGTCCACTTAGCCGATTTAACAGCAATTTCAACCCAATTTCTGAGCTGATTCAAGCTTCCCGGGGAGTCTTAGTTCAGTTAGAACTCAAGGGTTCTCCCAAGCTAAGCCATTCTCAGTGTAGTTTCTAACAAGCTCTACGGACTGGATGGTTCTTTCCCAGCCACTCAATAAATTCAATAAAGAATTTCTCAAATGTCGTGAAAGGGCAGCCTGACTTATCCGATACATCAGCCACCGACTTCTCGTTGTGTATAACATTTGTGGAACCATCAGGAAAGTTCCACATTGCAATCTTGATGGAGCTTTACGCGTGCGCTTAGCCCTTGCAATTACTGGAGGAACACTGTCCGTCTTCTTCACAGGAGAAATAGGAGCATTTTGAACAATGACCAAAATTTTTCCTCAGCCTCCCCCTCCCTCTTTTCAAGGGCTTAGCAGAATCCGCCAAAACCAGTGGAACAGATTGCTTTTTCACAACTGTATCCGCCTTAGCTTTATTGGGTCTGCCTCTTTTCTTAAGAGGTAGCACAACCGGAGAATTTTTTAATTTCTTTTTCTTCTTCTGAGGCTTCTTCCCACCAACCCGGACAACAGCAGGACCAACATCTACTGTCTGTTTCTCGTTGGAAGGAGGAAGTTTCGCTCCACCTGTTTTAATTTTCTTAGGCCTACCTCTGGGTTTCACCCCAATGGTAACTTTCTCCTTTTCTTTCCTCTCCGGACATTCAGCACCAGCTAGAACTTTTCCGCCTTCAAACTTCAGGATCTTGCGCCCAGCCTTCTCTAACTTACGGAATTCAGGTGCCTTATGTAAATTAACAGCCTGAATGGGTCCGTCCTCATCAAAGGCGGGTTTCAGATAATCAACATGATATCTGACGATTCCCTCAGTTGTCTCCAATTCATAGGAAGTACCCCCTACGAATCTACGCACTTTGAAAGGCCCATCCCATTTGGGACCATACTTCTTGTTAGCCTTAGGGGGACAGTACCTATAAACAATAGCCCCTTCCTCAAAGCGCCTAGGACGAGCTCGCCTGTCAAAGTCTTTCTTTTGGTGCACTGCAGCAACGCCCAGATTTTCTCTGACAAACTGGTGTCCAGTTCTCAATGACTGTCTCAAGTTCTCCACGTACGACATCCGACAAGGAAAATCCAGCCCTCCAGGTTCAACTCCATGGATTAAATCCACAGGAGTCACAAGCTCAGTTCCAAAAACTACTGAATTGGGCGTACACAAAGTACTGGCATGCACCGTACCCCTGTAAGCATGCGCTATACACGGAGCGAGCAAGTCCCAATTTGAATCCGAGTAGTTAGTCAGGCAAGAGAGCTGCTCAACAAGAACTCTGTTAAACCGCTCCACCTGACCATTCGACTGAGGCCTGTACGGAAGAGTGATTAGCTTTTCGACCCCCAACATGTCCATCAAATTCCGCAACAGCTGAGACCTGAATTCCGGCGCCCCATCCGTTTGCAACGAAACCGGACAGCCGAATCTCAGAACCCATTCTCTAAACAGAACTTCAGCACATCTTTCTGCCGTGTGGTCTGGCATAGGAAATGCTTCAGCCCATTTCGAGAAATGGTCTGTAATCACCATCACGTAATTGTTACCTCTAGGGGTAGTCTTAAATGGACCAATAATATCCAACGCTATTCTACTCCATCGTTCACCATGGATTTCCTTTTTCAAAGGTGTAATACCTCGTCCGCCTCTAGATTTCCTCATGCTGCATTCAGGGCAAGCCCTAAGCCATCTTTTCAAATCATACCGCATTCCAGGCCAAAAATATTTCATTTTTGCCTTCCAGCTGGTCTTGAAATCACCATAATGGCCCTCCAACTGGGAACCATGCAAACAAAGGAAAATGTTTTTCCTCATAGAGGCAGGAATTATCTTCCTGACATACGTGTGTCCAGTGCTTTTACGCAGCCAACGCAGACATAAAACACCCTGGACCATCTCCAAATTATCTTTGTTACAGATGTATGTACAGAATTCCTGTGGTTCACCAGACAATTGTTCCTTGCTGGGAACCGGACTGGATCCATCCAACACAGCCATAACTTTCTTAAACAAGGGATCTGCTTGTTGAGCATCCCGGATTTCATCCTCCAAGGAGCCCAGAACCGCCACAGCTTCCGCGATTACAGCGTCATGGACACCACAATCGGAACAGCCAGGGTTTCCGCATTTCCTGGTAGGAATTCGAGACAATCCGTCCGCATTGGTATGTTTCTTGCCCGCCCGGTGAAGTATCATACTCTGCTCCAAGCCATATTCTTGCATCGTGGCTAACCATCTAGCAAGCATATCCGTTGGATCTTTAAAATTCAGGAGCCACCTAAGGGAAGCGTGGTCAGTTCTTACGTAAAAAAGGAGATAATGTCTGAACTTTTTCAAGTAGGACAGCACTGCCAATAGCTCACGTTTGGTAGCACAGTAATTTTTCTGCGGCTTGGTGAGGCTATTACTAGCGTATCCCAATACGACTTCTTTGCCGTCTTGCATCTGCGACAAAACTCCGGCCATTGCAAAGCCACTGGCATCAGTATCCAAGATGAAATAACCTTCCTTTCTAGGATACCCAAGAACTGGGGCTGAAGTTAATAAAGTCTTAGCTGTCTTAAAGGCTTCATCACACTTCTTGGTCCACACTATAGGTTTACTATAGCGTTTCTCAATCCCAGCATCCGTCACAATTTGTTGCAGAGGAGCTACAATTCCACCAAAGTTCGGTTGAAACTCCCTGTAATAGGAAGCAAAACCAAGGAATTGTCTTACTTCTTTAGCAGTCTTTGGGATAGGCCATTCCTGCACTTTAACTATCTTAGTCGGATCCGCTCGGATTCCAGCAGCAGAAACGATCCTACCCAAATACTTCACCTCTTTTCGGAAGAACTCGCACTTCTTAGGTTTAAGCTTCAGCCCATATTCCCTAATGCGTTCCAATACCAACTTCAGGTTGTCCGCACATTCTTGGACAGTCTTTCCAAAGACCACCACATCATCCAGGTTTACTAAACAAGCTTTCCAACGCAATCCGTCCAACATACGGTCAATCATGCGTTGGAAAGTGGCAGGGGCGTTACACAGTCCAAAAGCCATAACTTTAAACTGGAACAGACCCACACTGGACAGAAAAGCAGTTTTGTGCTTACTTTCCTCATACATTGCAACCTGCCAATATCCAGACTCTAAGTCCAAAGTGCAAAACCATTGGTTCCCACCCAAGGCTTCAACACATTCATCAATCCGGGGAAGAGGGAAACTATCCTTCTTAGTCACGGAATTCAGTTGGCGATAGTCCACACAAAATCTCTGGGTTCCATCTTTCTTAGCAACCATAACGATGGGAGCTCCCCACGGACTATTACTATGCTCTATTCTGCCTTCTTTATACATTTTCCAGATTTCCGCCTCTGCTCCATCTCGCCTGGCCACTGGCAACCTGCGAATGGCTTGCTTTACAGGGATTGCATCCCCAGTGTCAATCACATGGCGAACCAAGTGAGTGCAACCAACTTTGGTGCCAGGTAAGGAAAAACAGTCTTGGTAATCATAAAGCAGTTTTCTAACTAAGTCTTTTTCTTCTCTTTCAGACAGATGAGTTTCATTCACCAACTTCTCTCACGGATTTTCCGGACAAGGAGGGACAACTATATCAGGAGCCAGAAGCTCATCATCCACAATAGGCGGGTCCATCACCTGTATGGAATTAATGATAGCTGTCCTAATCATTTCATTCTCTTCCTCGTCAGGTAGGGAAGCACCGGACACTAAAGTCACAATGCTAACTCTCCCTACTATCATGTCACAATTCAGTCTAACGGTAGAACCGGACGGATTGGAAAAAGCTACCACGGACGAATTAACGTTACCCAATACGTATGTATTAAGGCTTCCCAAGGCAAAGTCTTTTAACAATCCCTGATCAGGCTCGAACATCAATCCATCTGATGTGTCAGAGCCTCTACCTAAGTCAATCTTAGCAAGTGTCACAGACTATGAGGCGCCAAGTGTTACCTTCATAATTCAGTGGGTTTCTGGTAGTCAGAAAGACCAAATTTAAAAATACAACCACAAAACTTTTTTAAAACTGACACCAAATAAATAAATGCTGGGACAGAATAAATAAATAAATAAAAGTGGACAGAATTAAAAGGTAAAATGACCGAATTAATAAATACAGACACAACATTATTAAATAATCACTGAATTAATAAATACGGATACAAAATAAATAAATAGTCACCAAATTAATAAATAGAGATATAAAATTAATGAATACAGAGACAAACTTAATAAATAGGGATACCAAATTAATGAATAGTCACCGAATTATAAATAGAAATACCAAATTAATACCTACACACACCAAATTATAAATAGTCACCAAATTAATAAATACCATAACAAAATTAATAAATACAGTAACAAAATTAATAAATACAGTGACCAAACTAAATTGAGAAGACCAAATAAAAAGTACTGATACCGAATTAATAAATGCAGTCACCGAATTAATAAATGCAGTCACCGAATTAATAAATGCAGTCACCGAATTAATAAATGCAGTCACCAAATTAATAAATACACTCACCAAATTAAAAGGTAGAGACCAAATTAAAAGTACAGACACAAAATTAATAAATCAAGTCACCAAATGAATAAATAAAAACACCAAATTAATCAAGGCAACCACCAAATAAATAAATACAAAGACCGAATTAATAAATACATCTGGCATTATTTAATTCGGTACTCCTCTCACGCACACCAGGTGGCAGCTCCAGTGAGAAGAAAAATAGTCCCAGTTGAGTGGGGGGACTTGGCAGGAATGGGGGGGGGGGGTCAGCATGAGTGGGGGGGTCGGCATGAGTGTGTGTGTGGGGGGGGGGGCAGCATGAGTGGGGGGAGGTCAGCAGGAATGGGGGGGTCAGCAGGAATGGGGGGGGGGTCGGCAGGAGTGGGGGAGAGTGGGAGGAGGTTGGTGAGAATGGGGGGGAAGTCGGCAGGGGGGGGGTCAACAGGAGGGGGCCACGTTTAATACAGGTGTGCGATATGGATTACTAGGGGGGGAATGGGAGGGACACATTTCTGATCTCTTATTCAAATTTGATAGGCCTACAGGTGTATAAAGCATAGGGTCCTGTATATACATCATGAATATTAAAAATATGTTAATGTGTAATGTAATATAATATATTAGCCCACAAGTCATAACATACTTGCTAGTACAAATCCCCCTCCCCTCCCCCCCCCCACACACACACACTATACATTTATATAATCGACCCCCCCCATTCCCGCTGACCTCCCCCCACTCCCGCTGACCCCCCCCCCCCCCACTCCCGCAGCCCCCCCCCCCCACTCCTGCCGCCGCCCCCCCCCACTTCCGCCGACCCCCCCCCCCCCATTTCTGCCAAGTCCCCCCACTCAACTGGGACTATTTTTCTTCTCACTGGAGCTGCCACCTGGTGTGTGTGAGAGGAGTACCGAATAAAATAATGCCTGATGTATTTATTAATTTGGTCTTTGTATTTATTTATTTGGTGGTTGCCTTGATTAATTTGGTGTTTTTATTTATTCATTTGGTGACTTGATTTATTAATTTTGTGTCTGTACTTTTAATTTGGTCTCTACCTTTTAATTTGGTGAGTGTATTTATTAATTCGGTGAGTGTATTTATTAATTCGGTGAGTGTATTTATTGATTCGGTGACTGCATTTATTAATTCGGTGACTGCATTTATTAATTCATTGAATGCATTTATTAATTCGGTGAGTGTATTTATTAATTCAGTTATTAATTCTCTGTCAGTACTTTTAATTTGGTCTTACATTTTAATTTGGTAACTATTTTATTAATTTGGTCACTGTATTTATTAATTTGGTGAGCATTTTTTTAATTTGGTGTGTGTATTTATTAATTTGGTGGCTATTTATTAATTCTGTCTCTGTATTTATTAATTTGGTATTTCTATTTATAATTCTGTGACTATTTATTAATTTTGTCTCTGTATTTATTAATTTTGTCTCTGTATTTATTTATTTTGTCTCTGTATTTATTTATTTTGTCTCTGTATTTATAATTTGGTGACTATTAATTAATTCAGTGATTATTTATGAATTTTGTGTCTGTATTTATTACTTCGGTACTTATACTTTTTAATTCTGTCCACTGCATTTATTTATTCTGTCCCAGCATTTATTTATTTGGTATCATTTTTAAATGGTTTGTGGTTGTATTTTAAAATTCGGTCTGTCTGACTACCAGAAAAACACTGAATTATGAAGGTAACACTTGGCGCCTCATAATAGACCGGGGTTGGAGGACCACAGGTTCTTTCAACCTGACTTCTCCCCCGTCCACGAACTCTCTCACTTCAACAGCTTGAACAGTGGATTGACTCAAACTTCTCTTCATGTGCTTCCATTGCTTACACATTACAGATACTGCTTGATTCTCAAGGAATAGCAATCCAGACCAGTCAAGATTACATTTGTGGACGTAATAAAAATCCGCCCCAATCAGTCCATCTTCCGGGCCCTTCAAGCCGGAAACTACTAGACATGTAATCATGTATGTCCGTTCTCCTATTTTCAAAGGACAAAGCGCGCTCCCATGAGTGGTTATAGGCAGCCCATTCCCCATTGCACACACCATTTGGACTGGAACCAAAGGTGGTTTGGAAGAAAGAGAATCATAGAATCTCTTGGTAACCAGGCTAGTAGTAGCACCAGGGTCCACCAGGAAATCCCCATTCTCACTGTCTAACCCCACTGGGGCATACCATCTCTCACGGACAATCAAATTATCCGTGATCCTCAGCGTCTTTGGTTGCTGTACAGAAACTTTCTGTATCCGTGCTGACCTGTTGGGGTTCTGTCCAACCACAACGATCTGACCTTCAACAGCTTAGTACCCGTCTTGTCCCCATCTCACAAGAGAACCAGTATCCGGGCTGTCCGGGGAGATATCCTCACCTGGACAGGTGTTCTTTTCCGGCAACGACCTAGGATCTCTTGATTCCGGGAGCGCCCGACCTTGCGTCAAAGCTAACCCCTTACTAACAAGTGCCTGAGCAACACCCCCAATTTCTATACTACTAGCCAAATTCGTCCGAGCTGTAGGACTGTGAAGCGGCGTCCCCACGACCCCTATATCGCTTCCTATAAGGGCTGTGTGGAGTTTTCCGGAGTCTCAGAGGCGGGTACCTTTGTAGACTCGGCAACCCCTTTCAAGATTCTAATGGTCGGACAATCAGGAGAGATATGTCCTTCCTTCCCACAGAAGTAGCATTTCTTGGGCCCATCCCTTCTCCGTCCGGAGAATGTCCCAGAAAATGATTTCTTCCAGGGCTGTCCGTCTTTGCTGTCACCAGGCTTATTCTTCCTGAAATCCCTATAGGCTTGCAAGGCCTGACAGATGACTGTTGTCACGTCCTGTGTCTCCGAACCAGAGGAGGTAACACCATCTTCCAGGGTTTCAGACACCTGGGCTACAGCAGCACCAGACTTGCGGTGAGACCTTCTTTTCTTTACAGCAAAAGCGCGTTCCTGTACTGGTTCAGGAGCTGGCAGCGCGGCAAGTTTTTGGACTACCACACTGGATTCGGTGTCCATCAGGCATCCCTCATAAACTTCTGACCAATGAATGGCCTCCTGAAGGTCTACAGGTTCCTTCAGACGAGCCCAATTGGCCTGCTCACAGACAATCAACCCCTTCAGGTAAGTATGAAGAGCCATATTAACTATGGTACTGTTCATCCTCTTCCCGAAGGTGTATCTGGCCCTGCGGGCTACCTCGTTACCATACTGCCAGACAGATTGTCCAGGAGTCTGGCGACAAGCACAAAATTCCGCTTGCCTCTTAATACGAGAAACCTCGCCGAAATTCGCGTCCATGTGTTCCACGAATTCCTTCAGAGTCAGGCCTGCAGGCAGATCACCCATATCCGCCAACTGCCGCTTGCATCCCCATTGCAACTGGAGCAGGAACTCCTCTTCTGACCAGTTGCATGCAACCGCCATTACCCGCATCTCAGCCAGGTAAACACGCCAAGGGTCCTTTTGGTCCCACATCTTTATGACGGGCGGACGCATGGTGTATTTGCTCTTACCTGGACCCTGAGTATATTCAAACTCGCCAAAGTCCGAGTCGTCCGTTCCATCATAACTTAATCCCTGGACAAGGGATCAATCCTTCTTAGCGATCCGAGATCGCTCCCTGGCCTTCCGCGACTTATCGCTCTTTGTTTTCTTCTCCTTCTTTTGACTAGGGGCAGGAGTTTCCAAATCAGAGGATGAGGAAGAGGAAGAAGATGAATCGCTAGGATCAGACGGATCATCAGGAGAACCAGACACAACCCGTATCTTTGGTTTGTATACAGCTCCTTTCACCTGACCCCTTTCGAAATCAGCGTCTGTACCAGTAGTGCTATCCTTTTTCTTTTTACTTGCACTACCATCCTTCTTTCCTTTTCCCTCAGGAGTCTTTTCAGTTTGTGTACCTGTACTGGTAGACAAATCATTAGTCTTTACAGTATCAGAATCACACGGTGTTTGAGTACTGAAACTCCTACTCGTCACAGAGAAACTGCTCTGGGAACTTTTCTGAGAGGCTTGAGGGGATGTTCCCTGTCTTTCACTAAACGACCCACCAGCAGGGGATGAAGTAGACATGCCAGAACTCTTATGATCCCGGAATGTCACTCTCTTCATTGTATCCTCAGTCATGCCGACTGGAGACCCAAAGAAGTCCATCCTAACCCTTCCTGACTCCAATCCAGCCTGTGGATCAGCAAATGTAGAACACACAGGAGCAGCTCTACTAGTATTTACAGAAGATGCCCTGCTTGTTCTCGGAAGAGTAGTCCACATAGGGGACGCCATAAAGTCAGTCTGAGTTGAAGCTGACTGATCTTCAGAGACATTCTGGAGACGAAACTGATCGTCTACTCGAGAAATCTCACACTTCAACTTTTCATTTTCTACCTGCAATCTTTTGATGAATGCAGAATCCCTCTCCGTTACTACATCCAGTGTTTCCTGGATGTCCCGATTCTGGAACACGAGTTGTTTCATTTCTGCCACAAACTCGAGGTTCTTTATTTTTTCTGCAGCCAAATCTCTCTGCAAACCCAGTAACTGAAGACGAGTTGCTCTTAACAAGCTTTCTTCATCTGACTCAACATCGACCCTGAGGCAAGCAGCCTGCCCGGCTGCACTGGTTGCCTAACCATCCATCCAAGGTCCGGCGGGGGTCCGCCATCTGCTGCAGGAGCTGCTGCTGCCATTTTCTGCAAGAAAACCAATCAAGTCAATAAAATCCACGGATTTCCTAATCCGGCCAGGCTTAGTCAAAGCGAACTGGCCAAGAGCTGGTCACGGCACCAATTGTAGTGATTCGCACTCTCAACAACGAAATAAACAAGTCAACAAGGCCAATTCCTCACTCGTCTGTTTATTCCAACAGTCCGTCTAGACGGCCCCGAGTCCGGCTTATCCGGAAAGGGTAAGGGATCTCAACACGAACTACTAAGTGGTAGCTACAGATCCCTGCAATTCTCGTATAGACATAAAGTAATGGACAACTAATGTGATGACACACAGAATAGACATAGACAGATTGAGGAATTCAACTGGAATAATACCATAAGGGTTAAGATAAGATACAAAGGGAAATAGAGTGATTTAAGAGAAACACTGTGTAAACACATAGGCCTGAGCGTCTAGTGTTAATAAGGAGCACCATTCCTTTATGGAAAGGACTCACGGAGGATCGTAGAACTACTACAATATCATTATTTCATCAATATCATTGTATAAATGATCTATGTTAACTAAATGCATGATGGGAAAGATGCAACCTAGTGTTATGGAAACATGTATAAACATGGATATTGACATTAGACCATTGATAAATATCCCATGATGAACATTTCTTTAGATTTGATACTGTACCATTACTCCTATAATTCCATGCAAATCTAAATTCAAACTGGCGGCTATGCAACTCCCCTATTCCCCTGAAAGGCTGTAATGTGTAGGGAATAGCCCTACTTCTCCGCAAATAAAAGGACCTATACAGAACTGACAGGCGTCATTTGTTTCTACAGAGTCGACTAAATATTAGTATTAGTGGATATTAGTGTGTTGATTATTTACTGAACAGAATATCTAGAAATAAGGACCTAAGGAATACATACATACCATGTGTAGGTTATACAATCAGAATTGACAAAGATATGACATACACAAATAACATGAAAAACATTAAAATTGCAAGTAAATTTCTGGAATCGACCCGATACAATATGTATGGTTTTTTTTTTGTGATTTACAATTGACTAAAACCATCATACATTCATTGTTTCGTTTGTTGTGTCAGTACAATTCATAGTATTCGTTGTATTTTTGTTTCATTACGAAGAGCACAAATTCCTCGTTCAGGAAATGTATACATTTTCATACTTATCTCCATTGTTTTTGGCACCAGTGTGTGTAAAATGTACGCACAAATATACGCAAGGTGACGCGGAATGACGCATGAAAGGGACATGGTGTAATGGTAAACAACATGAGTACCATGCTCCCTCCCCCTGCTAGGCTATGTTCAGTAGAGATTATGATTAATAGAAATGATAACAGAGGTAAGGGAGCGCCGACCATTCATGTCCCTCACACACTGTGGTAGGCAATGGGTGGTGGGTGGTTGTTTGGTAAGGAGGTATGGGGACACACAGAGGTAGGCAGACACTGGGTGGGAGGGAGGCAGAGATAGAGGCATGGTTTACATGGTAGGCAACATGTAGATAACAGTGGTAGGAGAACTTTGTAATTCTGTTATTGTTGAAAATTAAAACCACAAGACTAAATATTAATATTTCAAAACTCATCCGATAATTATTTCTAATGTATTTTTGGCTCCAGTGCAGTTGTGGTGGCTTATGGCACTCCTTCTATATTTTAAGGACACAAATAAAGCACTATTTACATGAGATCACTATTAACTATAAATATCATGTTTTCTATACTTCTTACACTAACATACATGTCTTCTATAGTTTTAACACTAACATACATCTCCCATGTGGATCAAGATCCAAATCCCCTGTTACAAACACTTGAGGCTCACACAATCCTTCCTGGTGTTATAGTTGCTAAATTACACTTTAAAGTCAACAATTACAACACTTGAGGCTCACACAATCCTTCCTGGTGTTATAGTTGCTACACTTTAAAGTCAACAATTACAACACTTGAGGCTCACACAATCCTTCCTGGTGTTATAGTTGTTAGATTACACTTTAAAGTCAACAATTACAACACTGAGGCTCACACAATCCTTCCTGGTGTTATAGTTGCTACACTTTAAAGTCAACAATTACAACACTTGAGGCTCACACAATCCTTCCTGGTGTTATAGTTGCTACACTTTAAAGTCAACAATTACAACACTTGAGGCTCACACAATCCTTCCTGGTGTTATAGTTGCTACACTTTAAAGTCAACAATTACAACACTTGAGGCTCACACAATCCTTCCTGGTGTTATAGTTGCTACACTTTAAAGTCAACAATTACAACACTTGAGGCTCACACAATCCTTCCTGGTGTTATAGTTGCTAAATTACACTTTAAAGTCAACAATTACAACACTTGAGGCTCACACAATCCTTCCTGGTGTTATAGTTGCTACACTTTAAAGTCAACAATTACAACACTTGAGGCTCACACAATCCTTCCTGGTGTTATAGTTGCTACACTTTAAAGTCAACAATTACAACACTTGAGGCTCACACAATCCTTCCTGGTGTTATAGTTGCTACACTTTAAAGTCAACAATTACAACACTTGAGGCTCACACAATCCTTCCTGGTGTTATAGTTGCTACACTTTAAAGTCAACAATTACAACACTTGAGGCTCACACAATCCTTCCTGGTGTTATAGTTGCTACACTTTAAAGTCAACAATTACAACACTTGAGGCTCACACAATCCTTCCTGGTGTTATAGTTGCTACACTTTAAAGTCAACAATTACAACACTTGAGGCTCACACAATCCTTCCTGGTGTTATAGTTGCTACACTTTAAAGTCAACAATTACAACACTTGAGGCTCACACAATCCTTCCTGGTGTTATAGTTGCTACACTTTAAAGTCAACAATTACAACACTTGAGGCTCACACAATCCTTCCTGGTGTTATAGTTGCTACACTTTAAAGTCAACAATTACAACACTTGAGGCTCACACAATCCTTCCTGGTGTTATAGTTGCTACACTTTAAAGTCAACAATTACAACACTTGAGGCTCACACAATCCTTCCTGGTGTTATAGTTGCTACACTTTAAAGTCAACAATTACAACACTTGAGGCTCACACAATCCTTCCTGGTGTTATAGTGTTATGTAACATTACGTAACATTGTGTAACCTCATTATCTATCTAATTATCACCCATTAATTATAATATCTCATTATTAAATTCGCTAATTATACTTAGCTATCCAGTACTGTGCAAGTCTACTTATTCATGCTAAGCCATAGGTATTACGTAAGGGCTCCGCCCCCTACTCTTTTACACATCCTGTATGGACATATGTACAGATGCTAGATCATTAAATCAGTTGCTTAGTTCTTCTCACGAAGACCACACGTTCGTTTGCTATTCTTCCATTCATACCTTAACACTGGCGGACAACCCGCTCGATCTTGGACTTATAAAATCTCACATGAACAAGCGAGTTCTTTCCTGGAATATGGAGAGATTATTTGAACATTTCATCAGATATTAAGCATGGAAGATGCTCCGAATTCGCCTGAGTTGGCATTGTTCGACAGACTAAAGAAATCGGTGGAACGATTGGCGGCCATCCCTCAAGCGATAGTGACGAGAAGACAATTGAGAGAAAATCGTGGTAAAATATTAAATCAACAGCCTAAACAACTTGTTTTCGAGGAACATCCCTATGAAGTGCCTCATGCTTTGGAAGATGAGCAGGAAAGACAAGAGATAAATCCACAAGCAATTCTGCTACCCCCTCCTCCAGTACGTGAACAGATAGAAGAGCCAGAACAAGTTCAACAGGAAGGAGTAGTGTTTAATCATTGGTTAGACGATATTATTAACAGAAATGTGCAGCAACTAGCTGGGAATAATATTGGTCAGGAACGATTAGTTGAAGACAATCCAGTCGACGAGGAGAGAGCCGGCGACCAAGCGCTAGAGGAACATTTAGCGCCCAACCCCGACGACGCGGTGAATGATCCAGCGATAGATCACCAAGGTCAGGCTATCGACGATGAACAGCAGCCACAGGTTGGTTTAAATGTTGAGAACAATGTAAATGAAAACGTGGTAAATGAAGGGGAAGTTCTGGAGGAAAATGACCAGAATCAACGTGAAAGAGTCTTAACACCCCAAGCTGTCGTTGAACAGCCTCCTGTAGTTAATCAAGGACCATATTATCCATTTGAAACACCAGGATTAAATGACAATTTTGTGACACCTTTACAGACTCCAGCAAAACCAGTAGTTAATCAGTTCATTCCTTTACAAGCACAGAAGCCTATTCTCAGAAACTTTCCCCAGGCTCCAGTGTTCAATGTGAATGGACCCAGACCTCCTGTGTTTACATATACCACCCCTCAACACGTAAATCAGCAGCCGCCTCAGTCGCCTAGGCAACAACCTCAGTCGCCTAGACGAGACCCCTATCAGCACCAGTGGGATATGAATCATCAACAAGGACAGATAGGAGGCATGCAGGCAAATCAGTACGGTTTGCCTCCCCAGAATCACCAATATTTTCCTCAAAATGGTGAGAATATTGGAGGAAATAACCAATATTTTGCTCCTGTGCAAAATGCGATTCCACAGCAGCAGGCCCAGAATATCGTTAATCACCAGCAACGAAACGATATTCAGCAACAGCCACAGAATAATGTTCCTCTTCAGCAACAAGTTGGTTACCAAGCTCCCCAGCAACCAAATATTAACCAGCAGAGCCCTAGAGGATATCAAAATCAGGGGAGAGGCAGACAGAACCCTCCTCGTCAACAACAGCGACCAAGGCAACAAAATTATCAACCTAGGCCGCAACAACAGAGGCAACAATACAGACCTAATGTGCCGCAACAACAGCAACAGCAAGGGTTTGTACAACTGCCAAATGTACAGCAGGGCATGTATAGGCCCCCACCCCCTGCCTATAACCAACCCTTGTACGATTTGGTAGGTGAAATCAAGCAAATGAGGCTTGATCAAACAGCCTTTTTGGATGTTTCACTACGACGACAGGCAGAAGCGACAGGATCCACTACTTCTGCTGCCTTGTCAAAACAATATCGCAGAGCCCCTGTGATTTTTGAGAAACCTACAGCAAAAAGGCTGTAGAATTACTGAAGAATTCGAGAATTTCACCACCCCGATTAAGGAAGATAACCAGCTGATGGTGACCACGTTGGTTCAATACTTATCGGGTAGGGCGAAAACTTTTTATAGTCAGATTGTGGGTCTATATGGCGATACCATATCCTTTAACAGGATCAAATCAGATTTTATCACAAAATTCAGCGAATTATCACTTTCTGAGGTGTTAAAAGATTATTCGCATAGAAAACAAGGGCGACACGAGTCAGTAGAAGACTACGACAATGACATGTTGCTGCTGTTATCCAAGGCAAATTTGCCTACACATGTTCAAATACGATTCTATGTGACCAATTTGCGTTCAGAATTGGCTGGGAGGGTTGCTGCAGAGTACCCATCTTCCCTTGATCAAGCCTCTAAGCTAGCAGCTAAACATGAGTGTATGATGGCGACAGATAGAGCCCCTAGAAATACACCAATGGAAGAGGCCATTAATATGATGTATTCGAGGAAAGATAAGCACAATTCCAAGCATAATGATGACAAACATAAGGGCGATAGCTATCGTAAATCGAGGTCTGATAAATATCACGAATCTCGAAGCAAAAACGAGCATGATAGGTCTCACAGCAGACATAGGTCGAAGAGCTATAACAATAGCAGCAAGGAGCGATCTAGTAGTCGACATAAGAGCTATGAGAGGAGTTCCAGCAAGGAAAAAAGTGATAACAGCAAGTATCAACGCTCTAACAGCAAGGATAAATCTGTTGGCTTCGAGAAAAAAGAGAAGTACAGAGACAAATCAAAATCGCCGAATTCCAGTCAGAGAAATCTGACTCCTTATAGGCAAAAGTCATCTTCTCGTGAGAGAGAGGGTGGAAAAAACGAATAGGCTGTGTCTTGGTGGGCGACCGACACAGCTACGACGATATAGTTGACGAAATAGGAACGACCTTGGACAATTCTGGTGAACAAGTGTGTGATATACCTAACATTGAAGCGACAATTCCTAAAAAGAACAGTGTATCCGGATTCAGAGTAACCAGATGGGCGGGAAGCAAAAAGAACATTATATCTTCTACCGATTCTGAGAGAAAAACAGATTGTCAAGCAACTTTAAAGCTGAGAAAACCGAAGGATAAAGGTAAGAAAGTTTTGGTTACTGCTCCGATTGAAAAGGGTTGCATAGACATCGAGGTAAAAGATTTAAATATGCCAGTTCTCGTTGATACAGGTGCCACTGTTTCTTGTATAAGCTCTGCCTTCTTTAGGAAAATGAGGAACAAAGTTCCGAATGATAAGATTTTGAGGTGTAATATCAAAATATTTGTTGCAGATGGAGGTGCTCATCACTGTTATAAGAAAATTGAGATTGAGTTTAGAATAGGCGACCAACAATTCAGACACAGGTTTATTGTTTTACCAGCTTTGCATAGAAGCATGATATTAGGTGTTGATTTCTTGAGAAAATTCCGAGCAAAGATTAAGTTTCATTCGGGTGAAAAACAGCATATGTTCCCTATCAGAGCAACACGTACGTTCATGATAGCTCCAGGAACAGAATACACAACTGTGGCTGAAATTACTTCACATACGGATATGTTAAGGATGATCGCGGGTATTTCCCAAAGTAAATAGATCAGCCTGATTTTTTCACAGTTTGTACTCCAAATCATGCTGATTTCAAATATAATTTTTTTAAGGGGGGTTCCCAAATTAGATTTTTTGCTATGTCCGTTTGAAAATAAAAAGTTATTTAATTAATTTAACATGGCCGTCTATGGAGAAAAGAGGGTTTTTTAAACAGTTTCATCCATTTTAAACCATAAATTGTAAATACAGTTGGCTGATTCTTTAGTATATTATAGTTTAAGGAATATATTTTCTGAAAATAATAAGAAAATTGGTGGTTCCCAGATTACTTTAGGAGCTGCAGGCCCCCGAACTTGACATATCAGCATATCAGTAGAATAGCTTAGAATCTCAATGTAAACAAGGTGGCTTACGGTGTCGTAAAAGAATAACAAACAAGAAAAAAACCATATACTAATCTGTTCAATCTTCAGAAGTGTTTCTTTTTAATAACTGAACATCACTAACCTAAGAAATGATAAAAAAATAAATAAATATGAACATGGTCAATGTCGTAAAATCTCCGCCGTTTTTGGTAACTGAGAAATACCCGCGATCATCCTTAAAATCAATCGGTGTCACTGAAAATCTGCAAAGGCAGAGACCTGTATCGTTTTTAGTCAAGCATGCCTTGGTAAAACCTTTTAGTGAAAATAAGGTACCAATTACTTTATTTAACGCTTCAAAAGCTTCCTCAACGATAGAGAGAGGCACGGTATTGGGTATGTACACTCTGGCTTCTGAAGACGATTTTCTTTCTCCTAAAGAAATTGAACAAGTGAATAGTTTAAAGGCTGAAACAGCTGGAACGAGCGATAAAATTGTTGATTTCCAAATAGGTGAGGAGTTAACTGGTGAACAGAAAACCCAATTGCTAGATTTGTTGCAGAAAAATGAGAGTGCGTTTGTTGGCAAGGATAAAAAGTTAGGTTTAACAACAGAATATGAACATAAAATCGAATTGAAACCTGATTTTAACCCTGTCATGAGACAACCATATCGCATGAATCCTGTAATGTCTAAAGTAATGGAGGGAATTTTAAGGGAACAGGTCGAGCAAAATTTAATAGAGAAGTGTGTCGACCCAGTTGAATTTAGTTCCCCATGTTTTCTTGTTCAAAAACCTACCACAGCTGATGGGAAAAGGGCCTGGCGTCTTGTTATTGACTATCGTCAAGTCAATAAATCAATAAAGGATGAAATCAGGGCCTTCCCACGTGCTGACGACACTATAGAAGCAGTTGGGCAGACCCAAGGAAGATATTTTTCTCGCTTAGATGCTTTTGCTGGCTTTCATCAGGTCGGTTTAAAGAAAGAGGATAGATATATAACAGCCTTTAATTCTCCTCTGGGTGTCTACAGGTATAAGGTTATGCCTATGGGTTTAAAGACTTCTCCCAAAGCGTTTCACTCTTTAATTGAACATGTTTTACAGGCGGTTCCGAATGCTTTTTATTACGTCGACGATGTGGTAATAGCATCTCCAACTTGGGATATGCATGTAAGGGACATTAAAAATGTATTTGCTGCCTTTGCCAAGGCAAATATTAAATTTAAGAAGGAGAAATGCTCATTTGGTTTGACGAGAGTCCCATTTTTGGGCTTTATAGTAGACAAGGATGGAATACACCCAGATCCAGCTAAACTGGATGCTTTACGATCTTTCCCCCGACCAAAATCGGTGAAGCAGGTTAGGTCGTTTGCTGGACTTGCCAATTATTATAGGGTGTTTATTCCAAATTTCAGTCAGATTATGAAGCCTTTATATGTACTTACAAAGGCAAAAGTGAAGTTTGTATGGTCAACCGAGGCTGAAAATGCATTTAATAAAATCAGAAATGCGATTCTTGAAGATGCTGTCTTGGTATACCCTGACTATTCTAAAGAATTCATCTTGGCCTCGGATGCTTCTAACCAAAGTTTAGGGGCCTGTATCAGTCAAGCTGATATTAATGGTAATTTACGTCCCATAGCCTTTGCAGGAAGAGGCTTGACCCCTGCTGAGCAGAAGTACAGTGCGACTGAGAAGGAATTGGCTGGATTACGTTTTGCTCTGAGCAAATTTAGACATTATGTCATGTCTAAACATTTTACCATTTTGACTGACCATGCAGCTCTTACTGCTATAAATACAAAGAAAGATTTAACAGGGAGGATGTTCAGATGGCTCGATTTTTTTGGGCAATTCGATTTTTCTGTGAAATATATCCGGGGAAAATTGAATATTATCCCAGATGTTCTATCTCGAAGGGAATACGATCCTAATATTCCCACTGTTCCTCACGTTGAGATGAGGAAATCCGTGTCATTTAATCCCATTCATGCAACAAAATTATTCGACCAGGATGAGAAATGTGAGAATAATCCAATCATGTTGTATAAGACAAGAGCTATCCTCAAGAAGGATGTAGCTGTTCACGAATTAGATAATAGTGTATCACAGGAGCAAGTCTCCTCTATCTCAGATATACAGTTACAGGATTCTGTACCATTGACAGACAGTAGCACGGATATCTTGGTAGCCCCAGTACAAACAAGGGCTCAGACACGTGCTAATGATCCTGTAAGTGATGACAACGATAAACAGGATGGAGTCCCTCCCCCAGATAATGGTAATCAAGCTGTTAAGCCCCCTAGGAACAGCAGATGTGGTAATATCCCTAAAGCTAGAAAAACAAAGGCAAGGCCTGTAATTCGGCCAGGGAAAAATAACACAAAGACCAGGATAGGGGAAGAGGGTCCTGTAGGTAAAGAAAACATTGATAACCAGCTTAGAGTTCCATTCGATAAAGCTAAACTGAAACATGACCAGGAAAACGATTTGTTTTGCACTCTGATGACTGATTATCTCGAAGGTAAACAATTGCCAAAGAATCACGAGTTGACTCGATTAATCTTAACAACTCATGATATGTTTTTCGTTCAAGATGAGATTTTATGTAGGCTTCCTAAAAGGACCAAGATCACACAATTGGCTAATTGTTTCCAAATAGTAATTCCTGGGGTATTGCAGAAGCCTTTGATTCGATTTGTTCATGCTAAATCATTAGCTGCACACGTGGGATATGCTAAGACTCTTTCTTTACTTCAAGCGAGGTTTTATTGGACATCGATGGCTAAAGATACTAAGATGCACGTAACTTCTTGTCACGAATGTTTGATGTCTAAAAGTGTTAAGCATCCAACCAGATTGCCCTTGAAGATCAGAGAAATGGCGCCTGCACCCTTTAGCACGCTAATGATAGACGCGATGGGACCTTTGCCTAGAACGCAAAGGAACAATTGCTATATCCAGGTGGTGACGGACCAATACTCAAAATTTTGTTTCATCTGGCCGACTCCTGCTATTACAGCAGAGAGGGTCGCTGCCGAATTCCACAAGTATGTAATCGCTTATGTGGGCGTTCCTAAGATTCTTAGAAGCGACAATGGTGCCTGTTATATAGGCGAAACATTCAGAGACAAATGCAAGGCTTGGGGAATTAAACAGGTACACGGTTCTCCATATTTAAGCCGTTCACAAGGAGAAGTAGAACGGCAAAATCAATCGATAATCGGTTGTCTAAGAACAATGGTCTCTAGAAGTCAAAAAGATTGGGATTTATTTTTGCCAAATATCCAATTTGCATTAAATGCTTCAGATCATTATACAACCGGTATTTCTCCATATCTCCTGGCCTTTGGGAAGAATCCAATAATTCCTGCAGAAGCCCCACTGCAAAATGATATCTCCCATACCCAACCGATCATTGACCAAATGTTACAAATAATGAAGACGAAAGCTGAGGCTGCTGCTATTGCAGAAAAAACCAGAAATGACAGAGAGAAGAAGATGAAAGATCGACACGATGAAAAGAGCAGGCCCCATACGTTAGATATCGGTTCAATTGTTTATGCTAAGGTCCACCGATTGTTGGTACCAAATACAGCAATGAAATTGCAAAATCGATACGTTGGCCCATTTATTGTGTGCGGATTTCCTTCTCCTTATACAGTAAAAATAAGAAATCTTGAAACAGGGGCAGAGGTAAAGAGACCTGTCCATGTTCAATTCATAAAGAAATCAAGTGCTGCAGATAACAAGTTAGTTGATCTGTTGAAACGTAATATTCAGACATAAAAGGATTCCGGATTAAGTGATACATCCGCATGTAATTTATATGGCTTGTGAAATTCTATAACCGGAATTAGCAGGGTTTGCTTCAAGTAAGATAGATGGCACTATTATGTAAGTCCAGTAGGATGAAGCGATCTATTGTATTATGCAAGAAGAGAAGGGATATAGGTGGTGCAATGGTTCCTGGTAGACGCCCCTTTTACTATATATGGTTAGGATTGATATTCGCTAATGAAATCAGTCCTCAGCCTCAAGCTGCGATTGGTCAAGATTATTCAGTGCTTGAGTTGGTCATCTTATATATGTCCAGCTAATTCAGGCCCTTCCATCCAGTGGCTGTGTACCATTGGGGACACCCAGACCGATTGTTTTATTTTTCACGTTTCGTGAGCTGCCTTTATTACAATCTCAACGATAGTTCATCATGTTTCTTTCAATAATCTGGTAGGTGTCATTCGTATCTTGATTTATTTCATTTGTTATTTCACTGTTTATACGAACTGCCCTGAACGCCTGGAATTTACACATGGATATCACGGATTATTTCTTTATGTGTTGAAACGTTTATATCATGCATGACTTCGATATTTGGTGGTGGAACTTAACGTAAATACTAACGTCAGCCACTAAAAATATTATTCTAAAGAATAACCCTATCCACGTATAGGATATGGGTTATCTGATTATTACACTTATGTTAGTCATATGTATATATATTTTTTTTGTACTTGCTAGAAAGTCTACAACGACTTTTGTTTTCTCTTTTCTCGTATTATTCAGGGTAGCCTGTCTACTCTCTTGGACGAATGCAGAGTATCTGATCAAACAGAATTATGGAGTGGCATTTGGAGAAATGCACAAACCAATTCTGATCGATGTGGAAGAAATATTTGTACATGTGTCGGTGCCGACAGTAATTTCGCCCCCTAACAATACAATTTCGACACTGGAAAATCAGTACAATTTAACTTCAGAAATGAGAACAATTCGGACCAAAATTGAATTTTTGTTAACTCGTGTCTTTGACACAGCTCTAACATTATTTAACAAGATAGAAAGCATGGCTAGTTCACATGGTGGTAGGTCTAGACGAAAGGCTTTATTACAGCCTGTAGGTGATTTGGTTTCTGTTGGCCTGGGTTTGGCTACTGATCCACACTTGTCAAAAGTGGAAAATAAATTGGATGCAATGATTAAAGGGTTATCATTTGGTGAAATATCAAATGTAAAAAGGGATAAGATTATTTTGAGTCTGACTAAACAGCTAAAGTTGTTATTTAGGCACGCCACTAAACACAACAGAGAGGTGGGAGTTTTGTTTATTAATTCGTCGAAAGAAATAACAAATCTGACAGAACAGATAGATAACTTTGTGCAAAATTTGACTGCAGAGTTGACTAACACCATGGCATTACATGCCATGTTACATGAAACCACTTTGAATCTGTTGGTGTTAATCGAGTATATCGATACGGCGAGGTCACTCATCAGGGGCTTAAACAGATTAAATCAGGGTGAAATACCTGATATTTTCTTGCCTTTGGGAGGTCTCAGAGCCTTGTTGAAACCATTGTCTAAAGAAATTGCATCAAAATTCCCTTTGGCCACGATTTTGGACGATTCGTTGGACCCCTCCTACACTAGAGTGGTGGAATATCATTTCTGGAACAATTCTCTCTTGATAACAGTGCCTATTATTCTTAAATATAATGACGACTTGTGTATAGCTTACAGACCTGTGCGATTCGGTGTTCCGATCCACACTAGTTCTAATGATTCAACGGGGTATACCGTACTAGACACTGAGATGCCTTATCTATTGGGTAAATGCTCAAGACTAGGGATATATTTTGAGTTAAAATCGCATGATTATGAGCAATGTACTCAGCTGAGTCGCTCTGTGGTGTGTTTTACTCCCCCAGCGAGAATTTTGGCAAATCGCAACACCTGCTATTCGGCAATCTTCAGAGATTTGGCTTCAGATATAGGAAAATTGTGTGCTTTCAATACTTTGTTAACCCACAAGACACCAGTTTTTCACCTGGCGATTAACAAAATCCAACATTTGGTAGTGGGCAGAGAAACAAGATCAACTCTCTCTTGCCTTCAGCGACCCAGAACGAAAGTTGCGATGAGTTTATTGGCTATTATCAAAATTCCTTGTGATTGTTCATTAATCTCTGAATCGGTGGTAATATCTGCTCCAAGAGATGGGTGTATTCCTTGGAACGACACAAATATTTTTGTAGAATCAGGATTTAACTTGGCTATTGCCGTAATATTTAAAATTCCATTCAAAAATTTAACTGGTGAAACGAAACATGGTTCCAGAATACACATTAACCTTCCCTCTCCTCAAGACATGCATGCAGCCTTGTCACACTTACCAGCTTCCTTGATAACATCAGGAATTAAAGTAGAAAGGCTAGCAAATGAGCTACTGGTGGCGGATAAGATTGCTAATAACAGATGGGAGACTTTGAAGAAATCTATAAATACAATGTCTACCCATCCAGCATCCATAAATTTGGCTTTAATCATTAGCATATTGGTAACGATTTTCTCTGTTTATTTGTTCTATAGGATCCACAAATTGGCTATCTTATGCACATTTGTGAGGCCCATTCAGGCGTTTAAACTGAATCTCTCAGCACCAGTTTTTGAAGATATAAATCTGGGCTTCGACATACCCACCCCACAGCCAATCACAGAAGATTTGAAACCTTACTTTCCACCAAACCCTATCCATGCTATATTGAAAATTTGTGCAGTAATTATTGCCTTCAAAATTATATTATTTCTCTGGAAGCATCGTCGATGCATATGTAACTACTTCCCTCGATGCCTAGTCTGTAGACGATGCACAAGAAACCAGAAAGATGAAACTGCTTCTTGGATTATGCTCAGATTGTATTCTGATGATCATTTGGTCACGATCAAGTTAATGCAAATTCCCTTTGAAGTAAGTGCAATCGTGGGATCTTCACCTGCCCCGCCGCTAAGATTAGGCAAATTGCACGTTGGATGGTGTTGTTGTTGCTCACTTGATATCGATCTGCGATGGAGAGCAGCTCTATCATTAAAAGTGCACAGAGCAACGAAACAGATCAAAGTAGATCAAAGGTCAAAGTAGATCGACGATACCATCACGACCTGGCAGAGCTGATGAACCCAGCGTCAGATGCAATGTACGTTCTGTTAATATCCTCCGGCACTAGTTCCTACCAGATACCTTGGATAGACGACCCAAATGGGTCTAGTGTCACCATGTAAGTTTGTATAATCACTTTGTTTTGGAAACCATTGCTGTTCCAATTTATTTAGTTTGTCTGAAAGATTTTTTCTCATGTTTGTATTATACCATTTTGTTGTTTGTTTCTTGCTAAAATACTTGGAAGAAATTTCTCGCTTCGATGTTTCATTTTTTTTTCTCAGGAGTAGACATCTGGTTGTACTCGATCGAAAGTATTTTCTTTTTTTAAGCACTTTTTCAATTGACTTTGGCACCCTGGCATTGATATTGATATATAAAATGTATTTATACTACCCAATATTCTATGCAACCTGTCATTGGACTGTAATTGATGCTTTCTTACAGGAGTACGGCTGCCTATTTGTCAGCGAGAGAGAATGGTACTGAGGAAGAGCTATTGGTAGTGCCCCATAGATCAAACGTGGAACGGATCTAAGATGAAAAAATGAACATTTTATTAAATCTGATAATTTTAGATAGGCACTTGGCTCGCCCCCATTGCCTGAGGTTTGAGTATTATACCTTTCCTCTGATATCTTTTTCATATGAACTATTCCTGAGTTGGACTCAGTCGAGGATACATATCAATTTCACGCAGCAGACAAGCATCATTGTCTGGCATTTCTTTATATTGTTTATTCTTGCAGATGTATTTGTATTGTTATGTTTTTAATTTGTATTCCCAGTTGAAGAGAATGCATTCACTTTTAAGCAGCAGACAAGCGTCATTGTCTGAAATTTACCTTTCTCGCTCTGGTTAGTTGTTTTGAAATGTGTAGGTTATATTTAGAACCATATACTATTAGTAGACACTTCTCTGTGTTGATACAAATCACGATTAGTTGATATATTACCCCATCGGATGTAAACATAGACACCGAGACCACAAGCTGTAGGTCATGATCGTGTTGTGACAAGGATTGTCGCCAGACGACTGATGTTTTGTCTACGATTGATTACTAACGATAATACACATGTAATGGCTGTACCGACAGAGTATTTTGTAATTCTATACGCCTATAACGAGGCATCCCAGACACGTGTGTCAGTTGCTGCCTAAGGCCATATTTACTCGCGATAAATGGACGTAGGTTTCCTTTAAGAATCGATTATTATTGATCTAAGAAAACGAATGTATTTGAAAAAAATTTTTTTTCTAAAGATTTTTAGAAGAAAAAAATAAGCTATGATATGTTAAGAATCTAGCGTTACTGGGACTGTTTTATTCACCAGATCCTCGGGATCACCATGTAGACGCATGTATTTGTTTACGTAGGAGGCACGTAGCCTCAGTGGTCTAGATGTATAGTGGACCTATATACTACCCCTAGCTATTATTATGTAACCCAGTACAGGGTATAGCTCAGCCGACGTTGATAATCTGATCTGGCTAGTACCTTACTAGGGACCTTACTCGTGTAGTATAGACGGTAAGGGATTATCAACTGATTACTGTTGATATTAGTTCTCATGTACTCTTTAGAAGATGGTTTTTTTTTTCTATTTTTTAAGTTTGATTAAAACAACAGTAAGGAGTGTTAAGCTTGGGAGGAAAAAAAAAAAAATTTTTTTTTTTGGGTGAGGGTATTGAATATACAAATACTCTTGCTCAAGGCAATATGAATTGCCTGTTTGGAGAAGAATGGTAAGGAATATAACAGAGCTCTTCTCAAAGTCGTAGATAGCCGCTGTACGCGATGTGTCCAGCAGTCCGACGACGATCCGAATGGTTAATGCGCAATTTATCCGCCTCTTATACTTGGCGATGTGTACGGTCCAAAACGGACTTGACGGTGGCGCCATCTGCATTCACTGTTTGGACCGCCCTATTGGGAGTTTAACATAGAAATATTTTACTAAAGGAAAATGTCCTTTGTTTGCACCGCACCATTGACGTTTTAACCTTGAGAATTTTTTTTCTCTAACATGCAGTTTGTCATTACGAGATTGTTGTTATATTTAACATTATGCCTTCTTGTTTGGACTGAACTACTGGCATTTACCATTGATTTTTACCTATATGTTCTTCTTATATGTTTTTGTGAATTGGACTTCTGCTTGAGTATTGTATTCTACTTTATATTACCCAACAGAAGTATGAAACACTTGTGTGTGTATTTTCTTTGAAAAAAAAAAGTGTCGGTACAGACAAGATAATTCTTTATTAAGAGACTATTTGTACCTTAATTAATGTATGTTACATGTTCATAACGACGTTGATTTTAAGGAATTGTTGACATGTTTTCAAAATATCAATTTGTGTATTCTTTTTATGTTTTTTCTATTATTTTTTGTTTTTAAGAATACCTATGTAAAATTGACAAGCCCAAATTGTCTAATTTTAAGTTAAAGTTGTCTCATTCAGCCAGACATTCGTCGCGCCCCTACCGGCCAGAAGGCTACCCACACTTTCTTACCGCCACAACGCTCGCGGATTTCTTATCATCCCAAAGTCCAAAGGTACAGGTGAGGTCCAGGTCTGACCGTTATCTCAAAGTCAATCACGTGGGAAAGGAGGGGAGGGGCTGACCGCCAGGTCAGGGGAGGGGAGGGAATACTGATTAAAGAGTGGGAGGGAGAGGGGAGGGGAGATAACCCCGTGACCTGGTCACCACCCAAAGAGATTGGTCAGAGTGGCAGTGGTCACTCTGAGCCTCGTTTTAATAAGTGTCTGTCATTGTTATCCTGTGGCTGATTGGATCTCTAATCTAACCTGTCAATTAATTGGACCAACGGGACCAAAGCCAATCAGCGCAGGACCAGTGTATTTCGTCCTAATCTGTCTAGTATAAAAATAAAGGAAAGATGAAAATCTGTCTCTTCCGAGGCTGGTACTGATTTGAAGCATACATCTCTGTGTGTTGCGTTGATTAATTTCTCGCCCAACTACTGACCCTGAATTATTACGAAGAATGACCCGCATTTCTTCACCTATATGTGCATATTGTAACCGCGCATATGACTTGGCTTGGATAACTAGATAACAGCACAGCTATTCGAAAATTATTATTTTTCTATTTTCTTGCAAAAATTCCTAAAAATTTTTCTTTTAGGGTACACCCTCATTCGATACTTCGTATCTGATTGAGGGCGGGGGGGGGGCAGTGTTATGTAACATTACGTAACATTGTGTAACCTCATTATCTATCTAATTATCACCCATTAATTATAATATCTCATTATTAAATTCGCTAATTATACTTAGCTATCCAGTACTGTGCAAGTCTACTTATTCATGCTAAGCCATAGGTATTACGTAAGGGCTCCGCCCCCTACTCTTTCACACATCCTGTATGGACATATGTACAGATGCTAGATCATTAAATCAGTTGCTTAGTTCTTCTCACGAAGACCACACGTTCGTTTGCTATTCTTCCATTCATACCTTAACAATAGTTGCTACACTTTAAAGTCAACAATTACAACACTTGAGGCTCACACAATCCTTCCTGGTGTTATAGTTGCTACACTTTAAAGTCAACAATTACAACACTTGAGGCTCACACAATCCTTCCTGGTGTTATAGTTGTTAGATTACACTTTAAAGTCAACAATTACAACATTTGAGGCTCACACAATCCTTCCTGGTGTTATAGTTGCTAAATTACACTTTAAAGTCAACAATTACAACACTGAGGCTCACACAATCCTTCCTGGTGTTATAGTTGCTACACTTTAAAGTCAACAATTACAACACTTGAGGCTCACACAATCCTTCCTGGTGTTATAGTTGCTAAATTACACTTTAAAGTCAACAATTACAACACTTGAGGCTCACATGATACTATACATGGCTGCTTTTGTAGACTACTACATCTCACAACTCACAGAGGGCAGCACAGCATCTCCTGTCTGTCTAGTTCTCCATCGTCGATTTACCTGATGTGGTTGATTTACCGGAAACGATTGGTTATCTCGACATTGTTAACACCTCCTCGACATGCTGGTGTAGTGCACTTATTCCCTACCAGGGGGACCTGGTAGCTCTGTAGCTGTTGGTGTGAGTGGAAGAGTTTGAGGTGGGACATGGTGGGAGGGGGTGTAGTGTACCAGGTAGAGGTAGTGAGCTATCTGATTTGTGTTCACTAGTGAATAAGGATATGAAGAGGGGGGCAGATGGGAGAGAGAGAGACAAGGGAGGGATTGGGGTGGGGAGTGAGCATTAAGATCCATCATTGCAGGATAATCACATCTAGTATATATTTAATACACACATTGTGAGACAGGGATAGCAAACTAATCATAGCGGGGAGGATGGGAGAGATTTTCTGTATTAAATCCCTGTTCAAGAATATCTGGTAGTTCACAATTAACATGTCAAACATAAGTCATAATGTAACTACTGGTAATGTATATGTACAAACAACATGTAAAATACATGCCTCTGCCACATATTGTGGGAAGAGTTGAGTGTATAAATATGTAGCATAAACACCCATGTACAAATATACAACTGCTCCCTGCCCCCTGTCCCCTGATCCCCCCCCCCAACCCATTCCTGACCCATGTATGACATGATATGAGGGAGTGTGAGACATACACACACTGTGGCAGACACTGGGTGGGTGAGTGAGTGAGTTAGTGGGTGGGTGAGTCTGAGTCTGAGGGAGTGTGAGAGATAGGGACACACTGTGGCAGGCAGGCACTGGGTGGGTTGGTGGGTGTGAGGGAGGGAGGAAAGAGCGAACACGGGGCATAGTGCACATGGTAGGCAACATGTATGTGACAGAGGCAGGCACTGTGTGGGTGGGTGTGAGGGGGGCAGGGGTGAGGGGGATGAGAGATAAGGGCATGGTACATGTAGACCATTCCCCCCTCCTTCTGCTAGGCTATGGACACACTGAGGCAGGCACTAGGTGGGTGGGTTTGTGGGAGGGAGGTGGGGAGGGAAGAGATAGGGGCCTGGTGTATATATATATATATATGTAGACCATGCCCCCTCCCTCAGCTAGGCTATGTTCAGATATAATAAATAGAACTGATAACAGAGGTAAGTGAGTACCGACCAGACGTCCTCTCATGTCCCTCACTTTAAATGTTTTAAATTATGCTCTGATTAAAATTGATCATTACATTTTATTACTAAGGAGGTGTATTGCTCTATACTGGGTTTTTGAAATCATGACACAAAAAAACTTTCCCAGTAGCTGAAATGAAGCTTTGTCTCAGAAAAATGACCAATGTTTTAGTAGCAAAATATGACTATGCTATCATCATATGAAAACATTTTTTATTCCTCTGAGTAATTGATAATGTTTAGATTATCATGATCAGGTACACATGAAAATATTCAGTTCCTTAGAAATGTGTATTTTGTAACTTTTTTTGTACCGTTATAATTCAAAAACACAAGCCAAGATAATTCAACATATCACAACAAATATTTCTAATGTCCTGAATAAACATTTGAACACAAACATTGGCTTTCATGTTTTTATTATACCATTTTAGACTGCTTTCATAAACCTTGAGTAAAAAACCTTTAATTTGAAATTATAAAAGGTTTGATTAAATGTAGTTAAGACTGGTTGCTGCTGCCAGACATTCACCAAACCATTAGATAAGTGACACATAGATATACACCTCAGGTAAGAGCTACATTAGAGGGTTAAATATACACCTCAGGTAAGAGCTACATTAGAGGGTTAAATATACACCTCAGGTAAGAGACACATTAGAGGGTTGAATATACACCTCAGGTAAGAGCTACATTAGAGGGTTAAATATACACCTCAGGTAAGAGACACATTAGAGGGTTAAATATACACCTCAGGTAAGAGACACATTAGAGGGTTAAATATACACCTCAGGTAAGAGACACATTAGAGGGTTAGATATACACCTCAGGTAAGTGCCACATTAGAGGGTTAATATACACCTCACATTAGAGGGTTAAATATACACCTCAGGTAAGAGCCATATTAGAGGGTTAAATATACACCTCAGGTAAGAGCTACATTAGAGGGTTAAATATACACCTCAGGTAAGAGCCACATTAGAGGGTTAAATATACACCTCAGGTAAGAGCTACATTAGAGGGTTAAATATACACCTCAGGTAAGAGACACATTAGAGGGTTAATATACACCTCAGGTAAGAGCCACATTAGAGGGTTAAATATACACCTCAGGTAAGAGACACATTAAAGGGTTAAAATACACCTCAGGTAAGAGCCATATTAGAGGGTTAATATACACCTCACATTAGAGGGTTAAATATACACCTCAGGTAAGAGCCATATTAGAGGGTTAAAATCATTTTTGGATATCGAAAAATGATTTATTGATATCCAAAAATCAATTCTTGATATCAAGAAATGGGTTTCATGCAATCTATTTTACAAGGTGTTTTTTATATCAGAAAATCATTTTTCGATATCAAGAAATGAATTCTTGATATCGAAAAATGAATTCTTGATATAGAAAAATGAATTCTTGATATCAAAAAATGAATTCTTGATATCGGAAAATGACTTTCCGATATCAATAAATGAATTCTTGGTATCGGAAAATGACTTTCCGATATCAATAAATGAATTCTTGATATCGGAAAATCATTTTTGGATATCGGACATTATTTCAACGAGTGGGTTGAAGGATTGTGAACATTGCACGAGGTGCAAGTAATAGCAATTCTTTGAAAAAGAGTAGTCTGGGTGGGTGGGTGGGTGGGTGGGAGGGAAGAGATAGGGGTATGGTGTACATGGTAAACAATGCCCCCTCCCTCAGCTATGTTCAGTAGAGATATGATAAATAGAAGTGATAACAGAGGTAAGCGAGTGCCGACCAGTCTTCCTCTCATGTCCCACACTTTTAATGTTTTAAATGATGCACTTTATTACTAAGGGTGTGCGCTCCTCTATACTGAGTTTTTTAAATCATGAGAGAAAAAGCCTAAACTTTCCCAAAAGCTGACATGAAGCTTCGTCTCACCATTTTAGACCAGTGTTTGCCTCATATTATTTACAAGCCTAAAATTGGGTTTTTACAAAAATTAATGAAGTGGGAAAAAATAACTTTTTTCTATGGTTATCTGAAACATGTGTTATCAACAAATGATCTGAATTAATATTGATAATGTTTATAATGTTAATTATTTGGTAGCAAAATATAATCATGCCATTATTGCATGAAAACATTTTGTTATTCCTTTGAGCAATTGAAAATGTTTTTATCATTATGCTTGCTATGAATAGGTTTTGTATGATAATTATTTTATTGCTTTTATATTGCAAACAAGTTCAGTTGCAGTCATGTGGGGGACATGGGTTTGAATCCCGGACCTGGTGGAGTTTTTCAAACTGCCACGTCTACCATTAAATGTAGTTAAGGTTGGTTGCTACCAGATATTCACTGAACCACTAACGTCTTTAGAGAAGAGACACATATAAGGCATCTTAAATACACACGGAAATACCGTAAGTGTAAATGAATAAATCAGGAAATGGCAAAGTAAAAACATTTAACTGCATTCTATTCTTCACTCTATTGGTCAATCGTAAATGAATGTTCAGCATGTTTAACAAGTCTTGACAGATTATACTGTCAGCATGGAATTATATGTGTCTATAGATGAAACTGTTAGCAGATAAAAACAGCCAGTTTTTAAATTATTTGTCCTCGCTGTTTCCTAAAGATATTTCCTCTATAACAAAAATTAATTAGGAGGTCATGTGCTAGTTGTATGTGCATGTGTGTACTATGGAATACCCTACGAATATATTTCAAATCTCAGCCGAGAACCCAAGAATTATACCCGAAAATCCAAAAAATAATTCCCCAAACTTTTACTGAACTGTAGAAATATACAGCAGAGAGAAAGGGGAGAGAGAGAGCTGCAGATAGAGAGAGAGAGAGAGAGGGAGAGAGGGGAGAAAGAGAGAAGGGGGAGAGAGAGAGGAGAGAGGGATGGGAGAGAGAGAGGAGAGAGAGGAAGAGTTAGAGAGGGAGAGGAGAGAGAGGAGGGAGAGAGGAGAGAGGAGAGAGAGAGGAGAGGGAGGAGAGAGAGGAAGAGTTAGAGAGGGAGAGGAGAGAGAGGAAGAGACAGAGAGGAGAGAGAGGAGAGAGAGAGGGGTGAGGGGAGAGAGAGGAGAGAGGGAGGGGAGAGAGGAGAGGGAGGAGAGAGAGGAAGAGTTAGAGAGGGAGAGGGAGGAGAGAGAGGAAGAGTTAGAGAGGGAGAGGAGAGAGAGGAAGAGACAGAGAGGAGAGAGAGGAGAGAGAGAGGGGTGAGGGGAGAGAGAGGAGAGAGGGAGGGGAGAGAGGAGAGGGAGGAGAGAGTGGAAGAGTTAGAGAGGGAGAGGAGAGAGAGGAAGAGACAGAGAGGAGAGAGAGGAGAGAGAGAGGGGTGAGGGGAGAGAGAGGAGAGAGGGAGGGGAGAGAGGAGAGGGAGGAGAGAGAGGAAGAGTTAGAGAGGGAGAGGAGAGAGAGGAAGAGACAGAGAGGAGAGAGAGAGGGGTGAGGGGAGAGAGAGGAGAGAGGGAGGGGAGAGGGGAGAGAGAGGAGAGAGAGAGGAAGTTAGAGAGGGGAGAAAGAGAGAGGGGTGAGAGGGGAGAGAAAGAGGAGAGAGAGAGGAGAGAGAGAGAGGAGGCAGGAGGGTGAGTGATTGTTCCCCGACGCAACTGTTTGTTACCAAGTGCCTTGTGATGTATTCCTAAATTTCGGCTAAAGTCAACTATTATACTGACACATATTCAAAATTACTATTCCGCTATTAATATAAACATTTCTGGACAAAGGGAATCGGCAGATCATTTCTTTTAATGTATATCAATTGTTGTAGGTGTAATAATCAATGTACACATGTTTAGATGTACTTGTATTTGTCATAAAAATATATTGGCACTTCCTCACAAGGCACTTCCGTGCTTGGTAATGTACAATCATGTCTGCAAACATTCAGAAATCGGAAAATATTTAGGCTGGCAGACAGACATACAGAAAAAGAGAGGGACAGAGAGACAGAGACAGAGGGAGATGTAAGGACACGGAATTGTAACGAATACCTGAACATGTCTATTTGACTGTCCCTTGTGGTTATACTTATGTCCATTCCTCAAAAGCTATTTAAGCTTTATACAACATTGAAAATTGTATTAAATAACCCAACATATTTATTTGACTGTCCTAAAATCTTATCAGTGTTTCTACCCCCTTTTGCAATTGTTACTAGTAAGGTATATTTTATCGATAGGCCTGAAGCAAAACATCAGTCGCCGAAATGATGTCTGAAATAATGTCTGAATACTTATGCCCGTTTCTCAAAAGTTATTCAATACTTGTCCTAGATTAAATACCCCAACATGTCTATTCAACTGTCATGAAATCCTATGATTATAGAGCGGTTATTCATACCAATATTCATTGCGATCGTTGGTAGCGAGGTCTGATTTATTTCGGCGATTAAACTTTTGTAGAGAGGACCCAGGGTTAATTCCGGACACTTTTAGTAACTCGGCAAAATTCTCGGGAGATTTTAAAGTCTACCAAAGTTTGGAACAATAGTTTGACTGAAGAAAATGTATTCATGGAAATTCAGTCCAAATATATAAGTACAGAGTGCCACAGTGTTCTTATTGGTCCAGGAAGCATGCAGACCCAGAAGTCCTGCATTTGCATATTTTAGAAATAGATTGCAGATGCAATATATATTTTTATGATTAATTTGAGTCATTAATGCACTAGCGGCGAACACAGGGGCCTTCGAAATGTATTTTCCTATTCTCCTCATTCACCATGAGGAGAATGGGGGGATTAATGTAAACCTAAAATGTGATGCATCAATGGTTAATATGCCCTGTGTTTATATGCAGGATCCTTATAGTCCCCTATGGTCAGGTTGTTAGCATCTAAGGCTCCCAAACTGGACTTTGTGAATTTGAATCCCAGAGTAACAACGTAACTACAGTATAGAATAGAGTAAACTATTGATAACTGATAAGATTCAACTTGTGGTCGATTATCTTCAAGGCCTGTGTTAGATTAGAAGACTTTGTCACCTACTGATCTAAATTCTAGATACAAGTGTGTTTTACCTGAGTCTTGTGAAGAGGAAAGTTTAACGGACGCCAACAATCAAGAAGAATTAACAAACAACTCTGTCTAAACACAGAGGATTATTTCAAGTTAGAGGAAGGTAAGTGCAGATAACTGGTTCCTTCTCATAATTACATTATGTATAATGTGTGTGTATTATGTGTGACTTGTGTCTGGCCTGGGTTGTCCTGCTGTACTCACACTGTGCATGAAACATTCATCCTCTAGTATTAAAATGCACAAGATATTTGTCAGGTCGGGACTACATATAAAGTAAACTTCTAGATAATGAAAATCATGAATATGACATCCAGTATATGTAAAGTACTTTGCCCTTTGCAGCAGGATTGTATATTTGTGTGGTTTCTAATGTTATTCCACCTTCAAATTATTCAATATGCATGGCCCATTGACCGCCAACCCCCATATCAGGTCTGAGGCTGATATGGATTGAATATAGTTCTCTAACATTGATAGTATAATGAGTGGAAATTAATTGTTTTGATTATTCCAAATCTTTAATAAAACAATAATTAAAATACAATGATTTAATTTACAGCATCTGAGAATAATTTACATAAAAAGTTACATGTAACACATATCAGTTGTCATTTCCCTTGGGAACGCAAATTTGGTAAACTGTTATGACACAAGTCATTGTTTCATTGGAAAAAAATGAATGTAAAGTGTGGTCTGTACCTGCTCCTTGTTCATACATGTATACAAACAACTCAATATCCATAATTATTTATATTACTTTGTATTAATTCTCCATGATTTTGTTTCTCCCTGCTTACCACCCAGCCCTATTTATACAAACAACTCAATGTTCATATTCATATATATATTAGTTTGTATTAATTCTCCATGACTCTGCCTCTTCCTGCCTACCATCCAGCCCCATGTATGGGTGCTGATGAAGACTGCTCATCACCCTCTCTCACTTACCTATCCAGCAAACAAATAATGAATTTAAATTTAAATTCCTGGCCTCAATTCTCTACAATAGGCCGTTGTGCCTGAACCTGTCATGCAACATTTACCAGTCAAATTGAACCCTCAGAAGTATATAATATGAAAGACAACCACCCAATGACTAGATCATGATATACACAATGGACTCGATTTTTTCCCCAGAAAACAATATAGTAGTCATCATGTATTATTTGATATCTAATGATGATATAAGTGATATTGATGGATGCACTGATAACTAATATTGCCATGTTTTATTTATTAAATACAATACATGTGATTAAACTTAAACTTTGTGTATTAGAATCAAGTGATTATAATTATTATAGTGGTGTCTGCATACTGTGAGTGTCTAGTGTTATCAGTAAATCAATACATGTATGTGTACAAGCTGATATATGGGTCTAGTTGTCAGAGAATGTACAGTATCACATAGCCCACATTTAGGACAAAAACACTGCTTCAGAATACAGTTTTACATAAGCAAATATATATGCTGAATCAAGGCAATGAAAATATACTCAGATACGCCTTGTATTTATCATGTTCAGCCTAAATTAGCCTAATTTACTAAATGTACAGAAATATTGATTGTACACGTCTAGCCCAGCGGACTCTATATATGTACATTCCACTCCCCCTGTTAATTTACAACACATTATTCTACCACTGTAAGAACAATCCACCATTCTGCCCATGTAGCACTGGAAAACTTATAAAACTTCAGAATATACATGACAAGGCTCCTGAGGTTGTTGACAGAGATGTGTTAAGGACAGAGGGAATTGAATCAATCCATAAAAGTCTGAATATACTCTCACTGTCCATAAGTTCTAAGAGAGTGAGTGAGTGAGATTGGTTGCTTTATGCCCCTATCAACACATTGAAGGTTATATCAAGGTGGGAGAGCTGAGAGCGAGGCAGTTTATGATCTTACCCAGGCAATAGAGATAGAGAAGAAGTGAGAGAGAGACCGAAAAAGTGACAGAAAGGTACTTTAGCCTAATTTCAGGACCAAGTCTTAATTAATTTGATTTTAACCCTTCATTGAGTAGATAAGATACAAATTCCAGTAAACCAGAGCAAACTATACACTGAGCTGTATTCAATAGGATCTGGAGCCTACTCTCATAGTCAGAGAATAGCCCAGTTTTAAGTATAAAACATTACCCCAGTTATTTACTTGGATTGGCTTCAAACAACAATGTAAGTCTTATACTTATCACTATTGATTAAGCCCTTATGATGCTGTGATTGCTGTTTATATGGATAAACGTAGAACACAAGACATAACACGGGGAAGCTACTTAGGTGGCAGCCACGTGAGCCGCCCTTTATTTAGAATGGAAAAAAAAGAAAAAAGAAGCAACAGGTGTGTCCTAGTTGGGGCGTGTTCTGAGGAGCTGGCTTGAGGTTTGCACTGGCCACGAGGTGGCGGTCAAGTTGACCATATAGGTCTATAACCCCAGGTGGTTATATAGAGCCGTACATATGTTTATTCTGGGAAGCCTATAAATCTATGAATTATATGAAATTAAATAAATAAATTATATGAAAATAAAATCTAAAAATAAAGTATGTGCACAATATATACATCAAAGGGAAAAACACAACCTTTTATTATTGTATGGAAAAAATTAAAATTGAAATAAATATATTAGGCACTGTTCTTGCCTTAATTGGACAAAATCCCACACCAGATGAGAAAATCCTCAAAGCTCTTTTTTGTTATGACACTTCATATGAAGAGATAGTTAAATAATCTACCTCTCCATATATTCAAGACAATCAAAATCTCATTACGAAAACCAATGGCTAACAGTCAGTTTCATTTGAGATATATTTATTTAGCTAAAGACTTACAACAGATACATATGCTATACTTTGCTATTTCTTAACTATTCATAATAACTATTTAGAACGTGGGTAACAATTTGATTGTTTTGAAAAAGGGAAAAGGAAAGAGTGCCAGAAATGAGATAATAGTCCTGTTGGTAGATAAAAGGTTGCCAAACTCTCAACTGACCTTGAACAAAAAGACAAACAATATCTGCTCTTGTAGTGTATTCTTAGTTTTGCGTGTATACGTTTTATAATAAAAATTAGTGAAGTAATTGGCAATTATAAGATAACAATGATTCCTAAGTCATTTATATGTCACATGAAAATGTGCAGTAATGTTGAACTAGGTGCTGTTATTGTTATATTGTAAGAACATTCAATAAAGGAAGTTGTAGAAGCTAAACTAGTATATAGTAGATCGTAAAAATTGTCATGAATGAAAAATGTAGATGTAATTGATTTGTATTAACTGTACCAGGACTGACTGAGAATAACATTGGAAAAGATGTAATGTTAATGCCTGATGTCTGTATGTGCGCCCATGTCGTGAGGCTTTATCAGTAAATCAATATTGTGTGTGTACAAGATAAGAACATACACACAGCTCTGCCACTACATATCACTCTATAGGATACACTGAACACAGCGGCAGCAGATTCACTCATGTCCAACCACCGTCCACCACTGCGCAGTGAATCAACACCATTGTCCCACAATTGAAATTATAGCTGTGAACATAGTAACCACCATTATTGCAACGCTTCCTGCATATATGTATGTATGCTGAAGTGTAGAGATTCCTCCAATTAAAAAATGGCCGCATGAAACCAAATGTTACTTGTCAATATCTTAGATTAAGTTCAATAATAAGATTGGCCATTTGATAAATTATTTCTTTAAACTCACTATAATTTCCCATTAGATTCTTTGAATGGTTTAAATACCTGGCATCATCAATGTCGCAGTAATTAATCTTTACATAGGAAAGATTTCTTAGTAACAGTGATAGAAAGATATCTCTGTTTTTTAGAAACATTCTTTTAGCTAAACATTTAACAACAACAGCATCATTATATCATGATGTAATTTGCGCCTGGAAACTGCAGCTGTATAACAAATGAACCAACGCTACTGGATGTTACCTTTCTATTGGAAGTTACATTTATCCTTGATATCCCTGCAATCTCTGCAAGGCTGTTTAGGCCCTCCTTTACCTCGCATGCCAACTTGAGGCAGTCAACTCCTTGCTATTGTATTGTATATAGGGGATGTGGGATTGAAGGTGGGCTAAACTAAACAATATAAGAATATAGGAAAGACTAGAAAGATAAGGCTACTATAGAGGTATAGTTAGGGTTTCTTTGTTGGTGGCCAGGCATTTCAGACACACTAGCCCTTTATTGACAATTATCTCAGAAAATAAATAATTTTGTCACGATTTCAGAAAAGGAAGTGCATTCAAAAATCACAAGAACAAGAATAAAACATGACAACAAGAGAGACAGGAAGGAAGGGAAGAAGTACTGTTTCTTCACAAATAGTGACTATTGTAGAGAGGACACCATTAGGGTAGGAGGTCATTTAACTTTATTACCTGGGGTTGAAAGCATTAGGCCCTTATTCAACTTAGAATTAAACCAAACTTCCAGACCCTTATATTGGGTTGTTAATTCCTCCCCAATCAGCAGATAAAACCTCATATGAACATTTTCAATAAGGTGCCACTGGTTTGTTTAGAAACTTTCCATGATTTTAATACAACCTGAATGTGTTTGGAATATAAGCCTGGCTTGAATAGAACCAATGGTGAATAATGTAGGCAGATCTATTCTTCCATGTAAGTCCTCTTGTCTCTTCCCTATAGATATATATAATATAGCCAGAGGGTATGAATATATTGACTTAAGAAATAATGCATTAATGGATTAATAAGCATTGAATAACTTGTGCGTATAATATGACATTATCTCGCTTCACACCGCACCCAAACTCACACTAGTGAAGGTAAACATTATCAGTGCTATCATACAGGCCTCTGCTAGTGTAAATATAGGTCATGACCTAGTCTACTTATTGACCTAGTTATGGGTGTATAGTCTAGATATCAGCTGATCGTTGCTGCACTGACACTAGCTCATGGTAACTGAGTCTTATTTCAGCTTGGAGCTAATTTTGTCTCCTTTGTAATATTGCTGAGGAAGGCTATCCATCATATATAAATCATACACGATCATCTTATCTGGTGTATGATTACTTTGTAAGAACAATATAAGACACAACATGTTCAATAACTGCAGTTATTCAGTTTATCAATTAGAGTCAATATATATTCACAGAGATCCTAGGGCTTTCTTTACACAAACTTCCTTCTCAAAGAACTTGGGTTCTCAACAACAAGCAAGAAACAAGAGACAAGTTTTCATGATAAATTTTATTTTCTAAATATGTTCCTAATCATTTTTATCTCATTGGTGTCTGGAAATCCTCATTTATTATTCATTAATTTCTAATCTTCATTATTTAAGTTGAGCAACATGATATTTAAGTGATTCCTGAGCTGAGGTACTCTTAGGTATAGTATTACATATATTAGTGATTTCAAGGGCATGGCTCAGGGATGCTGTTTGAAAATAAAAATAGCACCCAAACTACTTTGGAGAGTCACATGTCTGATCTCAATAGGATGCCTAGAAAATATCTGTCTGCTAATCCATTGTTGACATTTCTTGTGAACGTAATGTTCAGTTTGATTATATTAATTACTTTAGATGAGTAGATGTACATATTAAATCAAAATCGAGCATATAAAAATGAAGTGTGTATGGATACAAAGTTTGTCCCAGCTCAAACATGGATGTGAAAAGTCTTAGTGTTCAATGATACAAACTACTTCACTACAAGCTACTTCCACTGTCATGGCGGTTCTAATATGGGTATGGCCACAAGATTGATGGAAACCAAGGAAAAATACTATTAAAATCAAGTTCTCTTGTTGATTCAGTATGTAATAAATACCCAATGGCACTCTGTTCTTTTTGTAATTGATCTTGATGTCGGGTCAAATCACACTCCACCTCTTTGGGGTGTTGTGCGATTTGACCCATTGTCTCGATCAATTACACACCTCCATCGTGCCATTGGGTATAATTATAACATATCATTAATGCAGACATGGGACAAAGCACTCAAAATATACAAAATATGGCAACTCTGGATAACTTGGCAACCACTAAACTTGCCATAAATCAGCCAGTAGGATTTAGTATTTGTAATATATGATATTGTGGTATATTAACAGTGATCACTATTTTTATTACACAATGTCAACTTTGCGCATCACAATCCTTCCCTGAATGTAAATAGCAGGAACAAAATAAATTACTCACACTTTATCCATATGTAATGATATATACAAAGTGATTGGGTTCTTTATTAAATATTAATTTATTGGTATACAACCTTATAAGCCTAGTGTTATATCATCCTACACAACCTACACTACACACTTCATACAAAACTTCAAGACTAAGTACATATATTTCAAAAATATATCAAGAAAAAAATCAGGAAATGAAACTGACAATCAAAATCTTACCCTGGGTAAAGAGTCTATACTTATCTTATAATTGACTGATGACTGTCATTTAAAAGTCAAGTAACAGAAACTATCAATAATGTCAAATGGAAAATTAGACTCTTAGGTAACACCAGATATATGTTGACAAGAAAGATAAAAATTGATATAAAAACACTGATCATCCCCCTAATAGAGTTCGGAGACATTCTACTCGAGTTCTAACAAATACCAGATAAACAGACTATATTAATTGTTGAACGCAGGAGTGAGAGCAGCATTGAGCCTTAGTAAAAGGAAAATGTGGAGACTGAACTCAACAAAATAAATATTTTTCCTAACAATCTGAGAATGGAGGTCCATATCTTAAAATGTGCACACCCTCTTGCCCCAAAACAAATGAATCGCGACCTAAGAAAACTACCCACAAGAAGCCATGCTGAACTAAGAAAAAACTTATTTTGAAACACCCAAATACAGCCCTTTACCAAAATAGTTTTCTATATAAAGCCAGGAAAGCATGGAATGAATTAAATACAAATGTACAAAATCTCGACACCAGAAAAGAAATTCGAAAAAGACGTGCAATCAATGATTCGAGCTTGTGTGCAGATTAACTGAATCATGGATCTTCTATCGGCTTTACTATATTATATTATATTGTATCATTATATTGTTTTATTACTGTCATTATAGTTGTTCCTATAATATTTTTCTATCTTGGTTATAACCAATCACATGTTAGTCTACCCAAGTTCATGCATGGGTACACATGGAAAATTACAAACACTTGATCTGCTTTATCGTTATCTCCAGTAATAATATACCTTATTGTATCATTTCAACTTGATCTGTTAAATGCTACATGTAAATCATTTGTAGTATTCCCACATAAGAAAGATTTCGGACTATACTGTATTCTATAATCACACATACTAACTCATAATATTACCATTGTTGTTATTATAACTAAGTCACCTTGTTATGCCCAAGGCACATCGACTAAGAATACATGTAAAATCGAATTATTTTGTTCGATTGTTTATCTGCTATATTACTCATTCTTATATTTCTAAGTCACTTAATTATATATTATTTTGTAGCTTTGGTAAACTTTAGTACCCACATATAGTTATATTCCAAATTTATGGTAACAGCCGGAAGAAATGAACTCTTGTTAGTCTCATAAAAGTATGTCGACCAATTTGTCTATTCATATAATACTCTCTTGTACTCATTTGTACTCTCAGAAAATGACAAAATGACAAATAAAAAACATCTAATCTTATCTTATCTTAATGCCTGGAGAAGGCCACCACAACTGTATACAAAAAAGCTTTATAATTGACTTGATTTGGTAGAATGATGGAATCATGATAACATTATTTGTTTGCCTTTCTGTAACAGTTATTTTGTTTTTAAAGTGTTTCAGTCCCTTCAAGAGTTTTTAACGTAATTCTTCACTCGTTCATTCGTCACTCTCCACTGTTGGTTTCTTTTTTGTCTTTTGTTTGCTAAAGGCTGCTTTTCTCTTCCTCTTCTGCTCCAACCATTCTGTAACATAATTCTTTCTCCCCTTCTGTTCCACTGCCTGACTCTACTCCTTCCTTCTGTTCCCCCTTCTCCCCCTCCTTCTGTTCCCCCTTCTCCCCTCCTTCTGTTCCTCCTTCTGTTCCTCCTCTTGTTCCTTCTTCTATTCTTCCTTCTCCCCCTCCTCCCGGTTCTCCTTCTGTTCCCCCTTCCATTCCTCCTTCTGTTTCTCCTTCCATTCCTCCTCCCGTTCCTCCTTCTGTTCTTCCTTCTGTTCCACCTCCTGTTCCTCCTCCTGTTTCTCCTCCTGATCCTCCTTCCATTCCTCCTCCTGTTCCTCCTCCTGTTCCTCCTTCTGTTCCTCCTCCTGTTCCTCCTTCCATTCCTCCTTCCATTCCTCCTTCCATTCCTCCTTCTGTTCCTCCTTCTGTTCCTCCTTCCATTCCTCCTTCTGTTTCTCCTCCTGTTCCTCCTCCCATTCCTCCTTCCATTCCTTTTTCTGCTCCTCCTTCTGTTACTCTTTGTATTCCTCCTTCTATTTTCCCTTCTATTCTTCATTTTGTTCCTCTTCCTATTCCCCCTCTTCAGCCCCAGGGCTTGGGTGTACATCAGCAGTGGTTATAAAGGTATCTCCAGGCTGTGGGATGAAGTAGTCAGAGCCTGGTGGAGGGACAGGTGCTGCCACCTTTACTTCACTCAGTTCTTCATCCTTGACCTCTGTATCTTCTGTCTTCTTGACCTTGCTTTCTGAAAGGTTCTTAGTGCTGTGTTGGCGGGTATCAATGAATCTGCCCATCCATCTGCTAGACTTGGGGAACCAAGAGTTCCATTTGTTTGTGGTTGTCTTGCTTTCTGTGCATTCTCCTGGTCTTTGTCTATCTTGTGATTGTGTGCTGGTCTCTACAGTTATTTCTGGGCTAGAATCATCTGCTTGGTCACTCTGCCTGGCTTCTGATTCCTGTTCCTTGATTTCCTCAGCTGGTAGAGACAAGCTGGCTTCTGCTTCTTCTTTCTCTCCTCCATTCTTCACTTCAATGAAGCTGGTCTCCTTTTCAGTGCCATCTCCAAGGTCTTCTTCTCCATTGATCTTCTCTTTCACAACAGTGATCTTCTCTTTCCATTTAGGGTTTTTAATCCTGGGATCGCCTTTGATGGCCTTCTTTCCCTTCTCTGCTTCCTGATCCCCCTTGCTTGATACCGAGTTATTGCTGTCTGTTTCTGTTCCCTGTGGTTCAGCCAATGTGGGGAGCTTGTGTGCTGGGTCAACGCTTGCTTCCAATGCTGCCCTCTTCATGACTGGATCTACTGGTACAAAGTAATCATCAGGTAATGCACCAGATGTGCTGGGTGTAGCTGGTGCAATGGAGGAGGCAGGTGTGGTGGTGGCTGCAGGGTAGGTGAGCTTGTTGGAAGAAATGTTAGGGAAGCCAGGAGGATATGGAGGTATTGGAGGTGTGCTTGGCTCAGCTATTGGGGCAGGAGTAGAGGGCGATGGATCAAGTGGAGTCACTAGTCTAGGCCGTGTGGGTGAGGGCGTGGCAGATTTGTTCACTTTGGTGGAGCCAGTGTCAGACTCATGGTCATCCACCAACTCCAACTGGTCCTGGGTACCAATGATGACCACCAGGACTGTCTCCACTTGCTCCATGGTTGGTCGCTTGGAAGGGTTGCCATTCCAGCACTCTAACATCAGCAGGTACCTGTGCGAAGATATGAACCTTGAGAACATGATATACTTTATAGTGGGCACTCTAACATCAGTAGGTACCTGTACCAAGATATGAGCCTTATGAACATGATATACTTTATAATGGGCACTCTAACATCAGCAGGTACCTGTACCAAGATATGAGCCTTATGAACATGATATACTTTATAGTGGGCACTCTAACATCAGCAGGTACCTGCACGAAGATATGATCCTTGTGAACATGATATACTTTATAATGGGCACTCTAACATAAGCAGGTACCTGCACCAAGATATGAACCTTGTGAATATGATATACTTTATAATGGGCACTCTAACATAAGCAGGTACCTGCGCCAAGATATGAACCTTATGAACATGATATACTTTATAATGGGCACTCTAACATAAGCAGGTACCTGCACCAAGACATGAGCCTTATTGATAGGATATACTTTATAATGGGCACTCTAACATAAGCAGGTACCTGCACCAAGTCATGAGCCTTATTGATAGGATATACTTTATAATGGGCACTCTAACATCAGCAGGTACCTGCACAAAGTACAAAATATGAACCTATGAATATGATGTACTGTCATGATGGGCCAGGAAATGTTTGTGTTTAATTATTTCTGAATTAAAACAAGAAATGTTCGAAGTTTGTTGCTGCTCATATGCCAACATTAAGTGTTTAAACACTTTCAGACCTTTGTTTGTTGAACACATACTTCTGTGTTAGAATTAGTTAAGAATGATATGGGTGGTTTTGCTACTCACAAGTCCTGGGATTCTCCCTATTCATAAACACATACTTCTGAGTTAGAATTTAGTTAAAGATAAGAGTGGGTTTGCTACTCACAGAGCATTTGGGCACCTGCGCGGCTGCTCCAGCCTGTTTCCTGCATCAAGGTAGTTCTTGAGCTGGCTGTTCTGCACACATTTATAGGGCTGCTTGCCCTTGCTGAACACCTCCCACATCACAATTGCAAAACTCCACTGTAAAACACAAACATGCCACAAGGGCTGATTTAATTGATTTGGTGAAATATTCATTAATCCATTGTTCTTGAATCACATTAGATTGCAGGTACCACACAAGAAGTAATTACCATGATGCAACAACATAATTATAATGAATGCAGGTATTTAAACCATCTTGTATCAAAGTAGGTGTATGTTACTTAATAACTATTTAATTAATCTATAATGCATGCAAAGTTTGAAATTTATAGTTATGTAAATAAAGTTAACTAGGACCTACGATCATAGTAAAGAACATAAAATCCCTGAGACCTGGATGCTATACAAGAGTGTATTTACTGGGAACAATGATCTATTGGTGAATGAATAAACTGACCACTTCAGACATGAGTGTGTGCATCCAGTGTGTCATGGCCTCCACTGACATCCACTTGAGGGGGATGCCCTTTCTCAACCCACCAGGGCGGTAGTAGTCCTTGTCATGCAGGTCTCTTGCCAGCCCAAAATCACCGAGCACAACAGTGCCGTCATCTTTAATCCTAAAGAAACAAGTGATTGCATGGTGAGCCAAGGTGTTGAGACTTTGGAGAGAATTGGGGTAATTTAAACAGGATGAAGCAAAGTGTCCGATCAACTCTGTTTACTTCATGGTATGCAACATTTAAGATTAAACACATGCCTGACTCACATGCAGTTCCTTGCTGCCACGTCCCTGTGTATAAAGCCTCTGTCTGCCAGGTAGGCCATGCCTTTGGCTATGTCATGTACAAAGTGCAGGAACTGGTCCATCACAAACGGCTGCAACAAATGCAATGCATCAATAACTATGGTATGGTAGCCACAAAATACTATTGCCTTATATTTCTCAAACACATTTTCATAATCTTTAAAACAAATTCTCAGACTAGCTTGTTGCAAACACACAATATTTATTATTAGAGATTCACATTGAATTCAATAAGCAAGGATCAATGGGGGTCGAACTTGCACTGTTCATGCATTTAATTTCTTAGATGTGTCTTGTAATTATTACAGTGTAGATGGAATATAAGAGAACAAACATTAAAAGAGAAGCTCATTACCACTGAGTAGAGCAAGTCCATCAGCAGACCATGTTAACATCCACTGAGCTCTACACTTTTATCAAATTGAGTTTTTCATAACTTACATTTTCCTTCACATAATTCTTGAGGTCCCTCTGCTCATAGAATGGGAGTATCACATAGAACTGGTTCTCAATTATTGCTACAGCCAGTAGTGGGATGATGTTCTCATGGTTGAAGCCCTCCATGACGGTCGCTTCTGAGAGGAACTCATCCCAGTCCTCAGGCTGACACCTTGGCCCTCCTGTGGGAAAAGTACACAGCAAGTGTAATGTATATATGTTGTTTTGATTGATTGACATTTCATGAATATTAATGAATATTTATGAATTATATACTGCTGAACAAAAATCATTGCAAGATGTTTTCAGTTGAGTTGTCTCCACCTTTTCATGAATATTATCAACAACTTTTATTCAGGCAGTATATCATACAGTACATCAATGTACATATTGGCATAACTAGGTTACTAGGTGCATTGACTTGAATTTCAAGGAGTGTTTTTCAGTTGACCCAAGCTCAGGCATAAGACAAATCAGAAAACCAAAGACATATCATACTCTGAATATGTTAATCAATATCCTGGTCACATACATTTAAATACATAATAGTCGCTATCATATGTAGATATATGCAGAAAAGTAGTTTATTGCATGGATGTTGAAGGCACATGATTAGCCACTGATACTAAGCTGACTTATAGTGGAAGATGCAATGAAAGTTCTAAAACTGACCTTTTAGGGTTTTGAGGGCTACAGCTTGACTGTCTCCATTTGTTTTGAGCTTCCCTTTAAACACCTTGCCGTAATAACCTGAAATAGATTGTGAATCACTTCAGAACAATACATTAGTTAATAATTTGGTAGTTCTTTTGAAGCCCCTCCCTTTACCCCCAGTTTGCAATTGAGATTAGCTTTAGATTTTTCTTTTTATGAACCCCACACCCTGTATTCGAGACTTTTAACCAGTTCCCGGCTTATAAACGGGACACTACAGTAAGTGCAAAAATCGAATAAATTAAAGTCAAAGGCCTTGCACTGTTACCAGAATATCTATATATTAAACTATTTTGTGATATTCATTGGCATATTTTAGACTACTTGAGATAATGATTTTCTCACACTTAAACAATTATATATACCTTGGGCAAAACACCAGCCGGTGTCTACTTTGTCTGGTTCTACCAGTAGCTTGAGTACTGTAGCACGGTTAGCTTTACTCAGGTCTGCCAGCGGGTCATACTTTGGTGCTCTCCCTGCTGTAATTATTGATTGTTATAAGGTCTTGTTTAGTAATAACAATGTTAATATTAATGAAGAACAATGAAGAATGATTTCAAGCCATTTCCCGCACCCTGCTCCCCTCCCCCCCTCCCCCCCCCCCCCAGCCCTTAGTCAAACCAACATTATACAGGGCCGGCACCTGTTGCAATACATTTTTATATAATAATACAATATGTTTTGTATTCTTATGAGAATTATCCTCCTCCTATGCAGTGAGTGGTCTTGGTGAGGGTTCACTGGATATGACATAAGACCCATTTCCGGGCCAGAGAGTTTAAATTCTGTTAAAAGAGTTTAAATGTGTTAGCCATTTTACAGGAAATCATCAGGACCCAGTATTGTCTCAGTGAAATACAGTATATGCAGAATATAGCGAGACTCTCATTCACTCAGTCACCACTGTATGAGATCACTTTAAGATCTAGATTCTCTGATATTTTTTTTTTAAAAACATCCTTTATTCAAGAACACCTGCCATCTGGGCATATGCTCTGATATTGTATTTAGGACAGGCAATTTTCAAAGGTCTTAACATGGATTGTCAAATTATCATAGCCTTCTTCATTATGGTGTTTTCAATTTGATATTTCAAAATTGCATCTGATGAGACTGCCAATAAGAACTTAAGAAAAGGTAATTTTCATAAAAGTTCTGATTGCAAAATAATGTAAATTAGATGAGATTTGATTCAAAATGGTAAAGTTTATGGGGTATTTTGCTTGATTATTAAAATTGTCATTAAGGGAGACAATTAAATAAAGCAAAACTTTGTGAGGTTGTCATTTGTCTAAAAACAATATTACATGTTATATTCCTTATGATGCAACCAATAGTACAATATTTACCAATGTATTGCTTGATACTGAAACACAATAATGCACAGTTATAATGGGCTTCACATCAGTTAGTTTTGTAAAGACTGCAGCATGAGTATGTGAAAAATATGTTGTATTGCATGATTATCAAAATTTGAAGTTTATAAAAGTGTCAACTCACAGGACGGAAGCAGTGGTGACTATACTTATGCCAATAAGTCCACCGATGATGAGGCCTACTATTAGAGGCACATCAATCTTGTACTGGCTGGCTTCATCTGGTAGTGGTTGACATACTCCAGGTGTTGACCAGAGCCCCTCCTGCTGGCAGGTCACGGTGGAAGAACCCTGGAGGAAGTAACCATGGTGACACTCCAGTACAGCCTTGTCCTGGTAGTTCAGCCCCTCGATGGTTAGATTGCCATTTGGTGGGTGCAATGGAGGGGGGCACTTCACCACTGCAAAGGAGAATTCCAACACCCACTTAGCCTATTATAGTATACAGTCTATCACAAAGATGGTTTAAACAAATGACTTTGACATGCATAGTGTTTTGTGTAATACTGCTTCCTCTTGGACTGCCTTTGCTGGACCTATGATTAATGTTATTGCTAGGGCAGGAGAACATACAGGAGCTGGAGGAATGATATACTAATGTATTAATGACAGAGACAATCAGATTCTAATATAGTGATGAATTTATAAACATATTTCTAAGAAAGAATTTAAGAAATTGACAGAAAGTCCCTGCTTTACTCACAGGCACATGCAGGAGGCAGAAACAAATAGAAAGTTCCTACCTCAAGCATCAAGCTACATATTACATACTCACAGGCACATGCAGGAGGCAGGCTCCAGCTGTCATTTTGTAGACATGTGATGATGGGAGAGCCCTCTAGTGAGTAGCCAGGGAGACAGTGGACATGCGCTGTGTGGCCCTCCAGCACTACTTCAGTTCTACTGTTAGTGACAGGTGGCGGTGCGGTGCATTGTGCCTCCAGGCCTTCTTCAATATGCATTACTTCAAAGTAAACATGACCTCATTACCTCATAGTATCATTACTTTAAATTACTTAATCATTAGTATCACAAGTAAACATAGCATCATTACATCAAAAGTAAATATAGCACTAGTACTTTAGTACGAGTACTAAAGGTTACTAAAGGTTGTTTCATTACTTCAAATTACTGAACCATTAGTATCACAAGTAAACATAGCATCATTACATCAAAAGTAAACCTAGCACTAGTAGGTTAAAATTGTATCATTACTTTAAGTAAACATAGCATTATAACTTCAAAGAATTTAAAGTGAATGCAGCATCATTTCAAAGTTAGCATGGCAGCCTCACTCACAAGAAAACATAGCATCGTCAGTTCAAAGTGAATGTAGCATTGTCACTTCTCACTTACTACAAAATACACAAATGTACAATTACAATCCTATTATCAGAATGCCCACTCATTTACCTTGGATAAATTACCTCAATCCTCTCTATCAACATTCTGCTCTCATGATTTGTAATGGCATAACTAGATTTTCATCTTTGTCTGTATTGTTAGCTTTATCTGTGCAAAACAGTACAGCTGTTATATGAGATAGTGCAAGCCACCTGGTATTATACGTGAAGATTTGTAATGTGATTGCTCTTGCTGATCCGCTGAATAAACATCCTAAATATAATAAAACGCATTACTTAGCGCAGAATCCTAGTGTGAACTTCATGCCTTGTCTCAATGTTTTCCTAATATTCATTGGACTAAGAATTGATGTACCTGGGTTAGTGTCTTAGTTACCATACACAATGCCTGAAGCCTTTTTGGACATTCTTTTGTCAAGAAAAAGAGTGGGACATTGTCATTACAATTAAACTAAGGGCATGTTGGAAATATTAAAGGTTAAATGGGTTAAAGAAGACAAAGCTGCATCAGCTAATATATACTGTATGATATTTTTATAATATTTTCCTTGTACTACATGAGAATACCAGGTTTTCCTGCATTTGTGTGCAATAAAAACTTTTCTAAAAAAAAAAAAAAAAAAAAACAATATTTACATTTACACCAGATCAAATAATGCTGCCCTCTAGCGGGTACAGCCTCAAGCTCAACCAATAGGCAGCCTTCTTATACTTATGCTAAAATATCCTGATATTACCATGCAAACAGATGCCACACATGGGTCATTGCAAAAAGATATAGCAGCATTCAATTGGAGCATCTATGACCCTGATCATATTATAAACTGTTTTGATACAATATATTTACTTGTTGCTTGATTCTGACTAACTCAATAGCCAAGGACAGGGAGATCTCTCAAGTTGATATTTACCTGTACAAGAAACCATTACAGGTGACCATGTATTGTGTTGGCAGGTAGTTCTGTTGTCACCACTTAGTTGGTAGCCATCTTCACAGTAGAGTCGTACTGCCTGGTGTTCAGCCAAGGTGTCGTAGTCTAGCAAAACATGCTCAGGTACCTGTGGTAGTGCTGGGCATAACACTTTGGCTGTAGCTGGGAAGGTAATGAGTAAAGTGTAACTAATTGGCAAGTTTCATGACATATACAGGAGAGCCCAGGCATACCAGACTGGCAGAGGGTACTAACATGGTGGTAATTCAAGCCAAAACCGAAAAAATAAAAAAAAGCCCCAATTATTTAACTGACTGTGGAATGCAAAAACATGTCCTGGATGACTTTGAAGAGGGACCTGAAAAACAGAGTTGTCTTATGAGGAATATGATAATTGTGTATTAACCCTCCAAAACTTGATTAATTCGTTTGAAATTGACTAGATTGTTATATTATAGGTACAAAAACCATGCTGGGTAGTCGAAATGTAATGGTCTCCAACAAACATACAAAAAGTACCTGGGTTTGATAATTATGGATGTTTTTATATATGTCGACTGACCCTTTATGGGTATGTATTTAGTATTGGCAAAAAAAGTGTAGAAAAATGGATGAAACGGAGTAAGATATTTAAAGGTCTCCTTATTAATTAATGTGATTGTATCTGGATGTTTAGAACATAATCTGTTCATCAAATATTGTAGAATGTGTAAGAAAGAGGAGTAACTAGTTAAAACTGAAATTAATGTATACTCAACCATTTTTTTCGACGAGTGAGAATTATCACTTTGTGAAACTTTGTCAATAAAATCTATTAAAAAAAATGAACAACAATTCCCTTAATATGACCTGCTCATGTAGAGCTAAATAGTGAATTCAATAGAAAGACTCATAATTATTTGAGTGGATGAATAAAATGAGACTCTACCTGTACAGATACCAAAGGAGTCAATCCAGGTCTGGTTGGGTGCACATGTGATCTCATCGTTGCCCTGGAGGGTGTATCCTGCATCACACACCAAGATCGCAGTCATATTCTTTCCTGGTGCTTTTTTAATGAAGGCTTTCCCATGATCTACTGCAGGCTTTGTAGAGCACAGCTTACCTGTTAAGATAAGATAATTTGCGAATAATATATATTGTAAAATCTGGATCTTTAGTTAAAGATTTTATGTTAAACAGGTGTAACAGGTCTAATGTACCCCCCATCAGGTGTACCCCCCGGTGTAACTAACCTAGGTCTAATGTACCGGGGGTACATTTGACCTAGGTCCAATATACCCCCGGAGGTACTTTAGACCTAGGTTGGATATACCCCCTCCAGTTTCAATGTACCCCCGGGGGTATATTAGACCTAGTTCCAATGTACTCCCACCAGGTTCAAAGTACCCCTAATTAGGAAACTAAACCTAGGTCTAATATACCCCCAGTATGTGTTACCAATCTAGTACTGATGTACCCCCATTGAAACATTAATTATTTTAATTATGACGATAAAAGTAATAATGAATAAAGTAAAAAATGAATAGATTACAGGCCTGATAGACAGCACTGAATAGATTTGAGTTGTTTTGCTTTTTTATTTGCAATAAGATCCCATAGTCATTCAGTTACAATGATATTTTCAGTTTAAATAAATAGAAAGAAAAAAGGATTCTTATACAGAATTACAAGAAATTTCATTATTAGACCCTCAAAGTGATCTTTAATTTATTCCCATAAACATTAGATATAACCTTCTCTCCCAATATGTTCTTTTACAAATGTTGGTGTAAGATTATCAATGAAACAAAGGGGGGTAATTTGAACCTAGAGGGGGTCATTTAAACCTAAGGTCTAAATTACCGGGGGGTATATTAGATGAGGGGGGTAATTTAGAACTGTTACACCGGTCTCATTCTAGACATGCATCAGCCACACCCCCTACCAACTCAGAGGCGAATTAACTTTCTTCCCGCCACACACTTGTGTATCACTTCCCAAGGTGAAGGTAGGGGTCAGTGTCCAGGTCTCAAAACCGTCTTCTAAAGTCATCTAAGGTCACAAAAATCTGTTGCAAACCATGTCAACGATCTTCCAAAGTGTTTACGCAATATTGAATTGCTCGATAACAAGATCCAAATCTTGATTTATGCAGATGATACTGCCCTCACCATTACGGGTAAAAAGTTGGAGGACTCCTTAAAAACAACACAGGCAGGTGCCTCACAAATAAACAACTGGATGGGAGCAAATGGTCTAAATCTTAATGAGAAAAAAACCCAACTACAGATCCTGGGCACAACAAATATGTTAAAGAACATCAAGGTTGGAAACCTAGGAGAGGTATTCATTAATGGAACAGCCATTAAGAAATTCAAGAATGTGAATTACCTGGAATTCATGATAGATAATAAAATAAACATGAGCGGACACACTTTTGTGATAATTCTTTTCCATACTCATTGCAAAGGTTAATCACCAAAGTCTATCATGAAGTCTATCTTATTATTACATTATTAGGACAAAAGGTAGGCTTTGATAAACATGAAAGGCTTTTAGGTTATTATTTCACTTGATCCATATTTTACTGCTCGTCCTGCGTTGACACTTTTTTATAGGCAACACCGATAATCATATTGTAGGTTGGCTGCTGCAGGGAAATTGCTCACATTTTCGGATCAATTTGCAACTTTTTCACAGCTTTAGATCTTTTTTAAACACAAGTAATGCTTTGATAAAGGTTAGGCTTCGATAAACAAGAAAGTGTTTTAGTTTATTTCCTTTATTCGATCAGAACCTTTCGTGGCAGGTCCGGCTCACTATCATAGGCGCCTTCAGAGTGCAGTTAAAATACTGAATGAATTACATGTATTTTCTTTAAATTCCTATATTGTCTATGGTCGTTGTATATTAGGCCTGTGTTTTCAGCAAAAAGATTTATTTAAATAAAGATGTAAATAATCATGATCAGGGGAGAGAGCGGGGAGAGGGAGAGAGGAGGGGGGGGGAGAAAAGGGGAGATAGAGGGAGAAAGAGGAGACTGACAAAGGGAGAGAGAGGGGAGAGTGAGAAAATGACACCCACCTTGTATAACTGGTAGACCTGCCGCATGGTTTGTTGAATATAAGATAATGGTGAGAATAATCCTTATATCAGCCATAGCAGTCTTTTCTCTTCCTTTCTATGTTGGAATTCCTGTTTTAGTGCCCAGGATATAAGTACACTAGAATATCATCCTATTGTGCAAACAAGACACAGTGTTGAACCTCTGCCCCAATGTAATGTCAGTATGGAAGCTACTATTTAACTTATTAATACTAAAACACTCAATACTTGTACGTAAGCAATGTCTGTAAGTCCAGGAATGAGGAAATACTGCTTCCACACCCAAGTGTAGCTCCCCTGGTTATGGTTGATATTTAGCACTAACACAATATCAGTAGAAAAGGGAATATTTGTCTATCAATAAGCTACAATTCTACACAATGTCTGTGTGTAAGTGATGTATGTAAAGTCCAGGAATGAGGAAATAGTGCTTCCACGCCCAAGTGTAGCTCCCCTGGTTATGGTTGATATTTAGCACTAACACAATATCAGTAGAAAAGGGAATATTTGTCTATCAATACGCTACAATTCTACACAATGTCTGTGTGTAAGTGATGTGTGTAGGTCCAGCAATGAGGAAATAGTGCTTCCACGCCCAAGTGTAGCTCCACTGGTTAAGGTTGATATTTAGCACTACCACAATATCAGTAGAAAAGGCAGTATTTGTCTATCAATACGCTACAATTCTACACAATGTCTGTGTATAAGTGATGTGTGTAAAGTCCAGGAATGAGGAAATACTGCTTCCACACCCAAGTGTAGCTCCACTGGTTATGCTGGTACATGTTTGTAGTCTGACTTACTCACACAAGCCCCTATGTGCTCAACTTTATCTCTCATCAACTCTGTGTATGAGTTAACTGGCATACCCACTCTCTATATTCCATGTTCCCAACAACGTATATTCCTACTCAGCAAAACATGTATGGGTATTCAGAGGGTTCATATCAAATTCAAATCTCAAAATGTAACCTAGCAGTTACTTAAAAATAATTTTTGTATCGATTAATTGTCATAGTTAGAATGCATTGATGTATATGGTACTGTCAGGCCCGGAGATTAGACTCGATCCGTTTTGGGCCTTTATCAAATACAAACTTGTGATATAAATAGTTGGAGGAATAATTCACCAAAATGGCCACAATCGTCAATCATGCACTTTTGGTTAAAAGCATGAAACTGAGGATTACTGTCATCCCAAAATAGGCAAAACAGATTATTTACCTCAATTTCAGATATGAACTAGGCCCTGGTGTTGATAACATTTTGAAATATGAAATTTTTGTGGACTTGTCCCAGAGTTTGTTATTTTATTCCATTCAAGGCCAATACAATATCTAAATATATTAATCGAAAAACACATATCTTTCAGTATAGTGCGTCTCTTAGTCACAATTATATAATTATATAAATAAAAATCTAGACCTACTGTAGTGAATCTACTAATTGTTCGTATCTCACGGATGTCAATAAAGTCAGTCAACAAAGGATTGTCTTACAACCAATACTACTTTATTACCCGTTAGCACAAGTGTCCGTAGCGGCCCAGAAGCATTGGCTTTCTCCAAGGGACACCAAAGTCTGGTACATACAATAAGGGTGGCAATATGAAAGAGCCGGACAACACATGTCCGTAATACCATTGACAAATGCAGTTTGAAGGGTAAAAGGGAACATAAGTGTTCACAAGTAGTACATAAATGGCATAAGGCCTGAATTGGTTATATATTGTAGTAAAACGGTGGCAAACACCAGCTGCTAATATAATAGACTAGAAGAATAGAGCAGCACACCTAGTGGTAAGTAAACGGGTCAAATGCACTGGACTTAGAGATGTACTAAAGTCACACCAGGGCGTAGCACTTCCACTACAATGCCCCCTCTTTTATTTAAGAGTTTTAAACCCAATTTAAAAATCGTACCATAAGGAGTAAAAAAGGTGAAGGATACATATAAGCAGTTGGTATAAAAAATATATAGAGAATTATCAACGCGGACCTGAGTAAGAATAATATATCTGTGCAGCATTCACAAAAAGGAGCATCAGTGTCCTCGCTACTAGATAACAATAATACAGGTCGCAACATCCCTATGATATAAACAGTACCAAGACAGTATGTCATAAAAAAGGTATCCAAAACCACAATCACAAAGTAATGCAATATTCAGTATCAAGAATATAAAATGGCAGTAATACAAAAACATGGAGAAGAAATAGTAGGTACAACAAAGATATATATCACTGGCAGCAAACTTCAGGAATCCGGACGGTGACTTCAGCGGACGAAGGTAACTCAACAAAAAAGTGTCTCTGGAAGCACGGGAGATAAAAAATTTATCTCAAAGAGTGTCCGGGCAATAAAGTTAATGCGAAAATCGTAATATATATAACCAGTCCCACTAATCAATCATGTTTCATCTTCTCCTCCTTACGTTTCACTTCCTTTTTCTCCCCGGACGGAGGCTGCTGATTGTCTCCGGACGGAGGCTGGGCAGGGTTCGTCTGAATCCCGGTAGGAGCAGGGGGCCCAGCAGAGGTAGGGTTAGTCGTGGTCTCTGAAGTAAACAGCCACTGGGGAATTATCAAACCCTGAGAAGGAGTGGCAGAAGTAGAGGCAGGCTGGGGCATCTGAGACAGTCCTCTTAGCAGTCCGCTAAGCATCAGGAGTTGAGGCAGTTGGTCCGGCTGCAGGGCTGGAGCCATCACATTAGAAGCAGGAGTGGAAGCACTAGTACCAGCAACAGGTACACCAGCACTGCTAGATGCGGTAACGGTAGTGACTGCTGGATTCTGGTCCGGAAGGGCGGAATCATTGGAGGCGTCGGAGTCCAGCAAACTATGGAGGCGACAATTAGCTTCCTTCAAGTCACGGATTTCAGCGTCCCTTTTTTCCAGCTCACGTCTCTGTTCCCGGATGAGCCTGGCTTGATTTCTACAGGTCTCCTTCAGCTCTGTTGTTTCTGCTAGCTCACGTCTCACCTCCCCTACGGCTCTAAGGGGGGCAGTCAAGTCAGTAACTAGTCCTAGTAACTGGGTCCGGGCACTGTCCGCCGCAGCACATACCTGGCAGCACAACACCTCAGTCACCACGGAATCGGCACTGGAGATTGCCTCCTCTGTCTGCTCCACCGAAGGAAGCTTCGCAGAAATCCCATCTGACCACTGTTGGGTACCTTTAGACAGTCTCTTGGCCCGAGGGGCCTCATCCCTACCAGCCTGTTCAAGAGATTGGGATCTATCTCTTTTTGGAGCTTTCTTGTCCTCAACTGGTTTCTCCGGCCTAACTACACCAGCCACACCAGTCTCAGCTGGGTGAGAGGGAGAACTGGACACGGAACTTGTTCTTGAAGAAGAACGAGAAAGACTCCTAGCCGAGCCAGCACTGGCAGAGACTTTACCTCTCCCAGTTCCCTTTCTCATTACTCGCAAATGCTGTCCGTCCAGAAAAGTGGTCCGGCTAAAAGCTTCATTCAGCCGCTTAACCGGACGGACAAGTTTGGCCCTAGCAATGGCGTCCGGTCGTTTCAGGTGGTGCTGGACGGACTCGCCATTCATCAAATGGCCGATGAGTTCTACTCTACGGTCCAGAACCTGTAGACATCTAGGAGAGGGACATATCCATACCTGTACGTAGGGGGCGTGTTCCTCACACAGGTGTCTAAACAGACGAGCACGAGAACTGTAAGAGCGTATGCCCAAGGGGTTAAATTTTAGGTGGCGACAGACAACAAACGGACAACGATGGCCTGCCCGCCACAACCTGTGAGCACCTTCTATCTTCTGAAAGGTGCCAGCGTCCATGGCATCCGCTCGCACCAATTCTGGCCAAATACGAGTTTCGTATCGTTCCATTTGGCCGTCCTCAATCTCTTTGTCCTCCACATCACTCTCGGGGCAACTGAGGACAGATGCACCCGGCTGATCAAATCTCGGGTCAATAGGGACCACGTCCATAGCCGCCTTCATCTCAGCCCGGTGTCGCTCCACGCTCTGGACAGACAACTGTTCAAACCTCCAACCTGCCCGGTGGACATGAGTCTTTTTGATCTTGGGACGTCCAACCTTAGAAGAAGAGGCAAGGGAAGGGATTTTATACCCAGCCAGAGCGGACTTGGCCTCAGTCACTTTCTCACTGCCGCTGGAAGGTGCGGACTTCACAGTAGAGTCTTTGGTAGAACTTCTCTCAGGCCGACTCACATGCCTGGAGGTAGATGCACGGGGACTGGTTGACTCAACCCTTATCTCTCCACTAGCGATTCTCTTCACTCCCGGACTACGCCCTCTGGAGGCCGTTCTGGAGGAAGAAGACCGGCGGGGTGACGGGGAATCAATCCGGGTCTTAGCAGTTGTCGACCTCAGGGACTTCCTTGGCGAAGCGGACTTCCGCTGGGAGCGCCGCAGAGGACTCTGAAGAGGGGACGGAGATTTGTCAGAATGCAACTCCTCCACATCCATCGGGACGTCTTCGGATCTAGCATTCTGATCCTCGTCGGACTCATTTTCATTGTCAACCTGCTCGCGCAGGGGCTGCAGCTCCCCACCAAGAGGGAAGGTGTCCGGATCGTCCGGACGGCCGGACAGAGCACTCCTTTCACGACCTAAGTGCAGCAGGTCTTCTGCTGCCGTCATTACACGGGCTGCCTCGGCATCTGACATCTCCGGACCCTCATCCTCCTGCGGTCCCTCGAGGTTTAACGGGTCGGAATTCCATACGGTTTCTTCCGACATCTTGTTGAAACGAGCTTGGCTTACAAACTGAAAACACAGGTCACACGTCTGTAAGCACTCATTCCACAACACACAACACAGAACAGGACAGTACAAGTAACAGTACAGTGAGCGTACAGGCAACCAAGCCTAGCTGTATTTCATACAACCTAAGCAAAGCCACACAAGCTCGAATAACAAATGACAGGTAACATAAACAGTGGTAATAGCAGTCAATGGAGGTGAACTCTTCACAAGAGTCAGCAGGTTGGAATTAACCAACTAAACATGTCCCACAGAGGTGTAAAGGTCTCGTACGACATCATGCTCCACCCCAATGGTAGCCATTACTAACCAAAACAAGCTCGGCCGGCCACACCACTACCGGCGGTCTCGGCCTTATAACGTTAAAATAAAACATTTCAAGCCCACAAACAACTTGTCACACGTTGAATAGGACTATTCTCTTATCAGGCAACAGTTCATTGGTACATGTCAAGCAAGTGTTAACCCATTCTACTTACTTCTTTCTTTCGTTTACACAATGACTTGCCTTCTCCGTGGCAGAGCAGGAAGCAGTATGACAAGGAGTGAAACACGGAGGCGTTACACACGTCCAGCGTTGTAACTGTAGTTCCGCCGAGTCACCACCCGATCACAGCGCCAACCGCTACCTTCCCGCCACGCATCCACTGGACTCGCCAGACCAGTTCCTCTCATGACAAACAGGTTGTACAGTGCTGTAATTACTGCAAACCCCTTGATCTTCCACTGAGACTAAGTGGATACTGTGTCCGCGAAGCCCACTGTCCACTATTCCAAGTTTCATAGCGATTTCACCTAACTTCCAAAGGTGATTCAGGCTTTCCAAGGAGAGCTAACTTACTACAAGTTAGGATTACACCTAAGCCAAGCCATTCTCAGAACAATTTTCAGCAACACTTGCAGACGGTTTTAGGGTCCTTTCCCGGTCATTCAATCACTCAAATGCCGCAATGGGGTGGTATAATTAAATCCGACCAATTAACCACCGACTTCTCGTTGTGTCATTTTTTAAGGAGGCTACCCAGAAGCCTCCAGGTGTACTTTATCAAGTCTAGGCTTTATATTGCAACCGGTTTGGGGCATTACGCGTGCGTCTTCCCCTTGCAATTACCTTCGGCGGGCTGTCCACAGTCTGTCCGGGGTTACAAGGAATATTCTGGACAGAATCCGGAATTTTCCTTGGCCTCCCCCTCTTTCTTTTCAAGGCATTTGGCAGATTTGTAACAGGCGGAGGTTGCTGATCAGCAACAACTGAACTTGCTACCTTTTTCTTTCTAGGCCTGCCTACACCCCTTTTCACAGGAGCTAACAGCTTCTTAGCTTTAGAAACCATTTTAACCGGACCTTGCTTAGCCTTTACAGCAGCTAAAGGCTTAACAACTGGAACCGGATCAGGTTTAGCTTGGCGTATCTCTCCTGCTTTCCTCTTGGGCCTACCAGCGGGTTTTACCCCAATGGTAATCTTATCTTTTTTCTTCTTCACTGGACATTCCACACCAGGTAGAACCTTGCCACTCTCCCACCGAAGAACGTCTCTACCAGCTTTCTCCAACTTCTTGAACTCTGGAGCTCGATCCAAATTCACAGCCTGAATAGGACCATCATCATCAAAAGCTGATTTGAGGTAATCTACATGGTACCTCACAATACCTTCAGTGGTCTCCAATTCATAGGTAGTACCCCCTATGAATCCGCGCACTTTGAATGGCCCGTCCCACTTCGGTCCGATCTTCTTGTTGGCCTTAGGGGGGCAATAACGATAGACCACATCCCCCTTCTCAAAGCGCCTGGGTCTGGCACGCCTGTCAAATTCTTTCTTCTGGTGCACAGCTGCAACCCCAAGATTGTCTCTGACAAAACGATGGCCATCCCTCATCCATTGCCTTAGATTTTCGACGTATGCTAGGCGACACGGAAAATCAAGTCCTCCAGGTTCCACTCCATGGACCAAGTCCGCAGGAGTGACAAGTTCAGATCCAAAAACTACAGAGTTGGGTGTACACAAAGTACTAGCATGTACCGTCCCTCTGTAAGCGTGAGCTATACAGGGTGCTAACATGTCCCAATCTGTATCGTTGTAGTCCGTCAGGCATGAGAGCTGCTCAACAAGTACTCTGTTGAACCGTTCTGCCTGGCCATTGGACCGGGGTCTGTACGGTAGAGTAATTAGCTTCTCCACCCCCAACATATCCAGCAAGCTACGTAACAATCGTGATCTGAATTCTGGAGCTCCGTCCGTCTGTAGAGACACCGGACACCCAAATCTCAAGATCCATTCCTGAAACAGAACCAAAGCACATGTCTCCGCCGTATGGTCCGGCAAGGGGTATGCCTCAGCCCATTTAGAAAAATGGTCCATAACCACCATTACGTAATTGTTGCCTCTTGGGGTAGTCTTGAAAGGACCAATGATGTCCAAAGCCAACCTACTCCAGCGTTCTCCGTGGATTTCTTTCTTTAGAGGTGTTACTCCCCCTCCACTCCTTGTCTTACGGGTATGGCATGTAGGGCAAGCCCTCAGCCATCTCTTCAGATCATAGCGCATGCCTGGCCAGAAATATTTCATCTTTGCTTTCCAGGTAGTCTTGAACTCTCCGTAATGGCCTTCTAACTGAGAACCATGAAGACTCAGGAAGATCTCCTTCCTGATGGAAGCAGGAACTATCCTCCTAACATACGTCCGTCCGGTATTCTTACGTACCCATCTCAAACATAAGACACCGTCTATCATTTCCATTTTCTCACGATTATGGACATATACACAGAACTCTTGTGATTCCGCGGACATCTTTTCTTTGTCCGGGACTGGACTGGTACCATCCAGTATGCCCATAACACGTTTCAGGAGAGGGTCCTCCTGCTGAGCAAACCGGATATTATTCTCTAGGGATCCCAAAGTAACCGTAGTCTCTGCAACGACCGATATTTCTGCAACAACAGCATCATGAATGCCACAGTCAGAACAATCCGGACGTCCGCATTTTCTGGTAGGGATCCTGGACAATCCGTCCGCATTGGTGTGTCTCGATCCAGCTCGGTGGAGTATCATCCGTTGGTCTAATCCATACTCCTGCAAGGTGAGTAACCACCTAGCTAACATATCAGCTGGGTCCTTGAAATTCAAGAGCCAGCGCAAAGAAGCATGATCCGTCCGTACATAGTAGTTTCTATTCCCCAATAGATAATGGCGGAATTTGCGCAGGTAGGTCAGCACAGCCAGCAATTCCCTTTTGGTAGCACAGTAATTCCTCTGTGACTTCAAGAGACTGTTGCTTGCATAAGCCAACACAACTTCCTTACCGTCCTGCACCTGAGAAAGCACGCCGGCCATCCCAAAACCACTCGCATCGGTATCAAGAATGAAGTCACCGACTTCCCTAGCATATCCAAGAACAGGTGCTGTAGTCAATAAAGCTTTGACAGCTTTAAATGCTTCATCACACTTAGGAGTCCAGACAATAGGCTTGCTATAGCGTTTGTGCGTACCTGCGTCCGTAACAATCTTCTGCAAAGGAGCAACAATTCCCCCGAAATTCGGCTGGAATTCCCGGTAATAGGATGCGAATCCTAGAAATTGTCTTACTTCCTTAGCATTTGCCGGCACTGGCCAATTCTGAACTTTCTCAATCTTCTTTGGATCAGCCCGGATTCCTTTACTAGAAACAATCCGTCCAAGATACATAACTTCTTTACGGAATAACTCGCACTTCTTAGGTTTGAGCTTCAGTCCGTACTGTCTTATCCTTTCCAACACCAACTTCAGGTTGTCCAAGCATTCAGTGAGAGTTTTGCCAAAAACTACCACATCATCCAAGTAAACTAAGCAGGATTTCCAGCGCAATCCGTCCAACATGCGGTCCATCATGCGCTGAAACGTAGCAGGGGCATTGCACAGTCCAAAAGCCATAACTTTGAACTGAAACAATCCAACACTGGACAAGAAAGCGGTCTTGTGCTTGCTCTCTTCATCCATGGCTACCTGCCAGTACCCACTCTCTAAATCCAATGTGCAAAACCATTGGTTCCCACCCAAGGCTTCAACACATTCATCTATCCTAGGAAGAGGAAAGCTGTCCTTCTTTGTCACCGAGTTGAGCAAGCGGTAGTCTACACAGAACCTCTGTGTTCCGTCTTTCTTGGCAACCATTACTATGGGAGCCCCCCACGGACTACTACTGTGCTCAATCCTGCCTTCCCGGTACATCTTCCAGATCTCCTCCTCTGCTTTTGCTCGTTTGGACACTGGTATCCGCCGGTACGATTGCTTAATGGGATTAGCATCCCCTGTATCAATAGCATGACTCACCAAATGAGTACATCCCAGCTTGTTACCAGGCAACGAAAAACAGTCTTGAAAATCCAACAAGAGTTTCCGTGCTAAGTCTCTTTCTTCCTTAGTAGACAGGTGAGAATCTTTTATAAGCTTCTCCAACGGATCTTCCACCACAGGTGGGACAACTATCTCCGGGGCGACCAGTTCATCATCTGCTATTGGACACTCCACCTGAATGGAATTAATAATAGCAGCCTTCACCAACGGATCCTCTTCCTCACTTGGTGGAGGAGTTTGTGTCACCAGGGACACCATGCTCACTCTACCAACCACCATATTAGTATTCAACCTCACAGTTGACGGAGACGGATTGCTAAAAGCCACCACGGACGAATTAACGTCGCCGGACACATAAGTGTCCAAGCTACCCAAGGCAAACTCATTTAGCAATCGTTGGTCAGGCTCGAACATCAGACCTTCTGATGTGACTGAGCCTTTGCCCAAGTCTATCTTGGCAAGGGTTACAGATCGGGGTAGAAGGAGGACAGGCTCCAAAAGCTTGACTTCTCCTCCATCTATAAATTCCTTTACCTCAACAGCTTGAACAACGGTTCGTTTCAGACTCTTCCGGGCATGTTTCCAAAGTTTACACTTCACTGAAACAGCCTGCTTATCTAAATACAGTTCACCAGACCAACCCAACAGATTACATCGGTGGACATGATAGAAATCAGCCCCCAATAACCCATCTTCAGGGCCAACCAAGCCGCTGACGACAAGACACGTAATCATGTATATCCGTCCTGCAATTTCCAAAGGACAGAGCGCGCTACCATGCGTGGTTATGGGTATACCACTCCCCATCGCACACACCATCCGAGTCGGAACCAGTGGCGGTGGCTGAGGGAGAGAGTCATAGAACCTTTTGGTCACCAGGCTAGTTGTAGCACCCGGATCCACCAAAAAGTCACCTATTCCTTCACCCAAACCAACAGGAGCGTACCATCTCTCACGAACAATTATCTTGTTCGTAATCTTCAGCGTGTTCGGCTCATAGACAGAAACTTTCTGAATCCGGGCAGTCCGGTTGGGGTTTTTACCCACAACAACAATCTGCCCTTCAGCAGCCTGGTACCCAGGTTGTCCCCATCTTACCAAGGGACCATCTTCCGGGCTGTCCGGGGAATTCTTCTCACCCAGACTGGTGTTCCTTTCCGGCAACGAGCTAGCATCTCCCGCTTCCTGAAGCGACTGAACTTTTGCCAAGTCAGACTTCATACTAACGGGTGCCTGAGCCACACCACCAGTTCCTATCCTACTCACAAAATCTGGCTGAATTGTGGTACCATGAAGCGGCGTCCTTTGCTCAACCCCCACCTCGCTTCTTATGAGGGTTGATTGGTGTTTTCCGAGTTCTCCCCTGTAGCCTTAGCTTCAGTCGAACCCGCCTGTCCCTGACCAGCCTTTCTCTTGGGGCAATCGGCAATATAATGGCCCTCATCCCCACAGAAATAACACCTAGGCTTGTAGGGTTTACGAGAAGATCTAGGGTTAAACCTAGGCCTTTCTTCTCTCTTCTCAGAGCTAGTAGACCCGTACTGTCCGTTCTTCCGGCGATCTCGCCAAGTCTGGAGAGCTTGGATGATAACAGAGCCAACATCCTCACTTCCAGATTCGGACGAGGAATTAGCTGCAGCTAACGCCTCAACGACCTGAGTCACTGCTCTCTTTGTCTTTTTCTTTTCTCCCCGCTTAGTGGTGTCCAACTGACTAACTTCTCTCCTGTCCGGAACCACAGCTGCCTCCTGGACCATGGCTGTAGAAGTTGCATCCAAATCCCAACTCTCCCATGTCTCTGCCCAGTGGATGGCTTCCTGCAGGTCGTGTGGTTGCCTGAAGCGCACCCAATTAGCCATTTCTACATTCGACAATCCCCTAAGATAAATCCGGAGGGATATTGAACGAAGAGTTCCGTCCATCTTCGTTCCAAAAGCATATCGACCACGTTTGGCCACTTCCGTAGCAAACTGCCTAGGCGTCTGCTTAGGTGTCTGCCTGCAATTGTAGAATTCGGACTGCTTAATGCTCTTAGATCGTTCTCCAAAGTTGACATCCATATGTGCCACAAAACTTCTGAGATTCAGATCAACTGGCAAATCGCCCATTTCTGCAAGCGGACGTCGTGTCCCCGTAATCAATTGCTGAAGGAATTCCTCCTCAGTCCAGTTGTAAGCGCGAGCCAGTACCTTCATTTCTGCCAGGTACACGCGCCAAGGATCCTTCTCATCCCACACCTTGATGATTGGCGGGCGGGCAGAAGTTGATTTTCGTGTAGCACTACACTCATATTCAAAATCTGCATCAGATTCATCAGAGCCATCATAGTTCAAGCCTTGAACTAATGAACGGTCCTTCATCTTAATATCACGTCTTTCTCTAGACTTCTTTGACTTTTTCTTCTTTTTCTTGTCCTTCCTCTTCTTTCTCTTCCTATCTTCAGAGCTAGAATTGGAAGAACTACTGGAGGGATCTGAGGGATCCCCAGCAGGAGCTGCTCCAACAGGAGGGCTACCACCAACTGCCCCAGCTTCCTGTGCTTCAGGTGCTTCAGGTGTTTCAGGCGTAGGGACATACGTGTCTCCAATCACCTGTCCTCTTGCAGTAGTGGTAGCAACTTTACCCGGATACTTCACAGAAACATTCTTCTTAGTCTCCGTTCTCACAAGACCTTTGTCCGGCAACTCCTCAGCTTTGGCAACTTTCACAGATGTCTGATTAAGTACCAATGCAGTTGGAGAAGCGGACTCCTCATCCAAAGTCTGTGACCAACTATCCGAACAACCTGCTCCTCCCGGAGGGATCACAACAGTCTGTGTAGGCGAGTGAACAAGCACTTTAATCGATTTACCAGAGGTAACAGAACTCCCAGCAGGGGATGAAGTAGATCCGCCGGACAAAGCCCGTTCATCAAACGTCACCTTCTTCGCTGACTCTCCCATAGTATTAACAGGAGAAGCCATGAAATTCAAGGGAGGTTTGGGTCCTCTCGGACCGAATCCAACAGCACCCTCTGCGAAGGTTGAGCAGACAGGAGGCATCCTTTCAGAGTCAGCCATCTCTGCCTGAGACAAAGCATTCGCCATTATCTGCTGGAACGGCAAGAATGGATCAAGTGTCTGAGGAGAGTCATCATCCCCCATATTGTGAAGGCGTGACAAATCATCAACCCTAGACACCTCATTTCTTAGCTTTTCATTCTCAACTTGCAACTTGCGGGTAGATTCCTGCGACTGCGATGAAACCATATCCAAAGTTGCCTGCAGGTCTTGATTTTGGGTAATCAACTGTCTCATTTGATTAGCAAAATTACTGCACCTCTCTCTCTCACGATGGAAATCCGCTTTGGAATTAAGCAATTGCAACCGGAGGAGACGTACTTGACTCCTACCATCCTCAGAGTCCGAACTGTCAGACTCAGGACAATCCCTGTAGTTTCCATAGCCCCTATGGACCTCGTCTTTCCCGGTCTCATAGGCCTCGGATTCAGAGGGAGCTGAATCTCCTACACCAACATCCTCCATCAGAACAGCCACTGTTCCCGGAACCAGTGGTTGAACTTGACTCGGGTCAGGTTCAGAACCGGACATTTTCTTGCCAAGAAAAGTGTCCAAAAAGCCAAACACGGATTATGCAATCCGTCAGATCAGATCAACACGGAGGTCTGTGCTCGAGGTCACGGCACCAATTGTAGTGAATCTACTAATTGTTCGTATCTCACGGATGTCAATAAAGTCAGTCAACAAAGGATTGTCTTACAACCAATACTACTTTATTACCCGTTAGCACAAGTGTCCGTAGCGGCCCAGAAGCATTGGCTTTCTCCAAGGGACACCAAAGTCTGGTACATACAATAAGGGTGGCAATATGAAAGAGCCGGACAACACATGTCCGTAATACCATTGACAAATGCAGTTTGAAGGGTAAAAGGGAACATAAGTGTTCACAAGTAGTACATAAATGGCATAAGGCCTGAATTGGTTATATATTGTAGTAAAACGGTGGCAAACACCAGCTGCTAATATAATAGACTAGAAGAATAGAGCAGCACACCTAGTGGTAAGTAAACGGGTCAAATGCACTGGACTTAGAGATGTACTAAAGTCACACCAGGGCGTAGCACTTCCACTACACCTACCATATTAAGAGTTCACCTTCTCATTATCATATAAGATACATTTTAATGTTTCCTCAACGAAATATGGGTCTTATGTGTACCAAATAAGAATATAGTAACTGATTCTATCGATATGATTAATAAAGACGACCTATTACAAAGGTATGCAAACAATCATACATTGAAGACACAGCATCTACTCATTCATTATATATCCATTCAGATCACAGATAATCTCCTTTCTACCTCATATCTTTTACAATATTATGGTCCATGTCTTTCTGTCTGGGTACAGGGTTGCATATACTGCCCAGAAACTGTTGCATTACTTCACAATTATAATTTGTTTTGTTTTACCAAAGGTGTCATGCAATGAAGGGAATGGGATCTACAGAAGTAAGGCTGTGCCTCATCTTCACCCTCCTACATGCCTTGTTCAGTCTCTGCCATGCATCAGATACTGAAACCAGTAAGTACCTTTACTTCTCTTGATGGTAAACTGAGAACTTGATCATGTGATATTAACTACATTCCTGATATGAAATATTATATGGGTATGGAGCAAAAATAAGATAATCTTGCATGTTATTCATCTCCCTTATTAAAAGATGATCAGAAAACTAATTAATTCATGCAATTAATAGAAGCATAAGAATTATATATAAGAACAAATTTATAGCTGACACGATAGACAAAAGTTGTAGTGGTATTAAGGTCTTGCCTACATTATCCCAACTAGTTAGAGAAATGTATAACTAAGCAAGCAACTGAAAGTAACTGGAATGGGTGCTATTGCCCAGCTACTTCTAACACTACTCAGAAATCTAAGCAGACAACATTCTATTTTCACATAGAAATGGACGCATCAAGTAGCATGAGAAGTAGTGTAGAGTGGTGCTATTGCCCGCTTCAGCCCCCACTAATTTCCACTACCACCTGCTACAAAGTAGCAGCTGCTTGATTGAAGCGGGAGTACTCTACGCTTCAAAAACACTCAAAAAAACGCTCCCGCTTCTGCTCCCGCTTTTTTCATCAAGACACAGGAGCAGTAGCAGGAGAAGTAGCCAGCCAGTGGAACCCACCGCTAACGGGGACGGGTGCTATATGACCCCGCTATAAAGCCATGTTAGTTCCTGCTTCTTATGGAGCATTTTCAAAGCATAGATCCTGCTTCTATCAAACTTTGTAGCAGGAGGTAGCAGGAAATAGCAGCAGTTGAAGCGGGCCACTAGCACCACTCTATGTTACCCCTCACATTATGCGTTCATTTCCATGAGAAAATAAAATGTTGTCTGCTCAAATTTCTGACTAGTGGTAGAAGTAGCAGTGGAAGTAACGTGGAAATAGCACCCATTCTGGTTACTTTCAGTTGCTTGCTCCAGCTTCTTAAGTAGAGTAGTAGCCGGCCAGTGGAACCAAGCTTTAATTGGTTTCCTAAAATATTGCGTCCTGACCAGCATTGTTGTTGTCAAAACATGTCCTGGTGAAACCTATGCTAGAATGTCTTATAATACGAATTCATGAGCATATTTTTATATCAAATTAAAGCTTAGACAATTTCCTGTCCAATGCTGTGTTGTCGGGTTGTCAGTTGTATAGCCGATATGAGTGCCGCAAATTTGGGAATATGAAAGTAGTACCAGTCTTCACAGCACCCTATGGTGTATTCATAAATGTTGCTTCAGAAAGAAAACATTGTAGTTCTTTGTTTGTTAGTGTAATTAAACTACAAAAACCTGTTTTAATATTGATAAATATATGTATATATTGAATATTACCACTAGCAATGAGTAAATCTAACAACATTGATACCATATTTATTCACTTAATCATGAAAAATGGCATTATTAATATTATTATGGCGATTATATACCGATAGTCTGTTCCTTGTGGTCACCTAGTGGTCGATTATATCAAATATTCTTAATCTCAAAATATTTTACTTCTAGGTATGTTGACAACTCAATCATCATATCTAAATAAACATCAGCTATGGAAATTTTAAGTGTTTAATGCTCTTCAATTAGAGGGGCTCGTAAAGTGTATCATGTCTGAAGACACATTTTATTCATCAGGGTGCAGACTGGAAGATCTAAAACCTGGCTTAAGATATGATGGTGATGAGGCTAAACAAGAATTCATTGATCACATACGCATCAAGGTGGAGTGCTATGATAGGTACCACCGCCTGGAGAGTGAGATCATATGTGACAAAGGAACATGGACCATGGAAAATCCAGAATGTCAAGGTTAGTTATATCACCGAGGAATGAATGCATTGTGTAAACATTGATAAGTGGTGCTTGTATTTAGTCAAAGTTTCCATTACTTGTTCATGTATCCAGATATCACTTGTGTGGGGCTAGCTGCCTGCTTGTCAGGATGGCTATTGTATGGAAAGCCATTTATGTACATATCGCCATAACTCTAAACCAGGAAGGTTAGGATGCTGATCAGAAATAGGGAAGTAAGAATAGCCATAGAAAAAGTGTGTGGACTAGGAATTTTATTTCCTATTCAGCTGCAGGATAGCCTCCAACCAGCACTCTTCCTATTCTTCCAAAAAGTTACATTTTAGGAATTGGCTAATCTTCCAGTTTCATAGTTCCTGCTCAGCCATTAATAATTCCTGAACAGCATCATGCTTCCCCTATTCTTCCCCGGCTTGGGCGCCATTCCGCAGAACGTTTTGCTGTTCAGCAGTGTTTCAAATATTAGCCATTTATGTACATATTGTCAATCTGTAAAAAAAGAAATCCTGTTCAGCATTATACAGTTGCTGTTCAGCAGTACACAGGGCCGGATCAGCATGCTAGTCTTCACGTAATGGGAAGTAATGGGGATATGTAGGCCTACATAAATGGGGATTGGGGATATGTACATAAATGGCTTGATATTCTTGAACAGGTGCTGGGTGGCATATCGGAAATTTGAAAGATTGCTGAACAGCAAAACGTTTTGCGGCATGGCGCCCAAGCCGGGGCAGACTAGGAAAAGCACGATGCTGTTCAGGATTTAGTCATGGCTGAGCAGGAATTATGAAACTGTAAGACTAGTAAATTCATAAAAGGTGACTTTTGGGAAGAATAGGAAGAATGCAGGTTGGGGGCTATCCCGCAGCTGAACAGGAAAAAAAAATCCTAGTCCGCACGCTTTTTCTATGGCTATTCTTACTTCTTTATTCCTGATCAGCATGCTAGTCTTCCCGTAATGGAAAGTAATGAGGATATGTACATAAATGGCTTTCCAGAGTATATGCTGATCAGCAGATCAGAAGCCTATAACCCGGCCACAGTAGGCTACTACCTCGGCGCTGTGTACTGCTGAACAGGAACTGTATAAGGCTGAACAGGATTTCTGCTAGTCATTTGTTACGGATTAGCGATATGTACATAAATGGCTTTCCATACTATTGCTTTTTATTATTATTTGAGGGTAAAGTGGCATATAACAGTCATACCACAGTAGTGTTAGTTCGCTATCTATGAGAACTCTCCCATTAAATGAGTTCTCTAATTGGTGTGATTTTGCAAGTGCACAGAGACCGTTTAAACCGTGTAAACATATGCTATAAGATTCTAGCCAATGTTGAAAGTAAATATACTCAAGAACATTTTAGAAATGTCCCCTGCTAATGGAAGAATAAAAAAAATCCATCCACTTTTGGTATCATGAGCTAAACAGTACACAAACAGGGCACCAGAAAAGGAGGTTATCAATCCATTTAGGGGAGACTATAGACCCAAGACTGTTCAAGGAGGAAATCAATTAATTCATAGTTAAGTATTATAATGAACTGATATAAAATTAATTGATTTTTTTTTTAAAAAGTCTACTATTTTCGTTTATGACACATTCTTGGTTTCAACACTTTCAGTGATCCTGTGCCCCGCACCAGTAGAGAAGGAGCACGGCAGTAGTGTCTACCAGAACCTGGAGGTTGGCTCCAAGCTGCGCCATGAGTGTGAGGAAGGCTACTGGTACACAGGTACCAACCCTCAGGTGTGCCTCCGGGCTGAAAGATGGTCTGGCATTAACGGTGTCTGTAAAGGTGAGACACAAGTAAACACTCATTCAAAAATTACCAAAATTGCTCTTTGTAGAGGGTCTCCTCATATAACTGACATTGATCACCATTATAAAGTCACTTCCCAGTAAGATGAGTGGAAGTAATATGAGTAAAATTTGGAGAGATAATCATTTTCTGAAATGCAGCTTTAACCATACTTTCCAGCCATTCAGTGCCCGGAGGTGCCACCACTCTACCAGGGTCATGTGGTACCACCACCACCTTATTCCTACAAGTCCAGCATCAGTGTAGAGTGTGATGAGGGATACGTGTACACAGGCTCTGCACTTGTGTGTGAAAAGAACAACATTTGGACTGGACTGATGGGCGAGTGTATCAGTAAGTCACTGTTATTCTGTATTAAGCACATTATAAAATTCCAGAATATTAAGATATACTAGTAAATACCCGTGCTACGCATGGGATTTACACCTTTACACCTTTACTGAGTGACTAACCAAGTAAAAGTTAAAGGTGAAACGTAAGTTTGTGTTTTAACCCATTCGCGGCGGGCTGATGCCTCAAGGCATCAACGTCACTACTATATGAGTTGTAGTTAGAAGAACAAAATTTGAAGTAGTAGAGTGTTGATAGAATCGAAGTAGTCTTAGCAATGTAATTAATAAAACTTAAGAGAGAGGTTAACAATAGGGCGCGTAAGTAGTCCACCGCGGCAATTTTGGGGGTCGCGCTACTGTAGCAGTTTCATGACGTCATGTGGACATGTCACGCGAAAGTCCCATAGCCCCAACATTACCGCGATATTAAATCACTGTTCTTTCAACAATCAAATAGTTTTAGGACTTCTAACTCACATATTTCCATCTTTAGAGGCAAACGATTTCAACTATAGCCTCCATAATCGTTAAACCTTTACTGGGGCGATATAAAGAGTAATTATTTATCGCCGCAATGCTGACCCTATGGGAATTGTTTATTTCCGGTCCACACATCGGTAAATGAATCAATGATAATGAGCCATTTCGACTTCAAACACCATCACAAACAATAGTTTATGAACTGATTCAACTCAAGGATTGTACCTATGTTGAGCTTGATTACAACTGTATAGAGTGTTATTGGGTATCTATCATAATTATATACTGATGTGTAGATTGTGTAGATTGTGTAGATTGATTTGTTATATTTAACTTACTAGTGTAGTGAACCCCCGGATATCTCGATTACCAATCCGGGGCTGTAGGCTCTCCTACAGGTAGTTTATCAGTAAATGGTGACACTAGTTATCCAGCCCGCGATAACCTTCGTGCTATTACTTAGACAACCCAGGTTCGATTCTCCTCTCGACTAAGGGAAAGTAAAACATGGACAACGATCTCTGTTTCCGTAGCTTTATTTCCCCCACAGTGCAATCACAAGGTACATGGTCAGCCGGGCTAACCAAGACATCTGACGGAAAGGATTTCCGGAATAGTCACAAATACAATCCGTACAATAACAAGGTGTGTACAAGTAAATGGCAAGATGTTCTTCGTACAGGAATAAGTGATACAGGAGATACACAATACATCACAGTTATGCAATACAGTACGTATTCTGGTCAATGCAGAAAGATGAAAGGTAATCTGTAACTAGGGTAAAGCTTACATTTCATTCAAGGTAAAAACGGAACAGATCCGAAAGGCTTGAAAGGCTGAGCGAGCGGAGCTCCAACCTTGACCTTGAAGGCCGACCCGGTTATATAAGAGTTAAAACAACAGCAAGCTATACTAGACTTGCGCTGATCCTCATATCCACTACAATACCCCCTCCATAATTTATAGATTTTTAACCCAACGGAGTAACACAATCTACAATATGTAAATTATTATAAGGCAATGTGGATATAAAATAAGTAAGAAGTAAAGCACCAATAGAGAATTAACAATGCGAATTCAAAAGTACAGGCAGGAGCAATATAGTGACCCGCGCACGTTATACAATAATCGCTACATCTCTAATTACAGCATGAGAATCATTCGGATTCAACATACTCAAACAGCCTTTGACAAGAAGGAGCTTCAGTAGACCTGCTACAGCTATATGTACAATATGTCAAGATAAAGTAATAACCTTTAGGCTGGAAAAACTTCTCACTTTCCGCACGGAAAAAAAAATTCTTTCCGGGGGGTCCGGGGTCGGTAAGCAGTTAGCATCAGAGCATCCGTGACAAGTCCGGCATCCGTATTCATCAAGAGTCGGTTACATCAGGGACATCAGGGGTCCCCATTTCCGTTCGTCAAGGAATCAAGTCATCATCAAGTCCGTCCGGCCATTCGTCGTCATCAAAATCTCAGTCCGTAAGTCACATCCGTGGGCATTTCGTCCCGGTTTGCACGCCCAGCACACAGTAGCTGGACCTACTTCTCCTTCTGCTCAGTGTCCTCCATTCCGTGCTCCGGAATATCGGCAGGATCAATCACTGCAGGAGTTGTAGGCCTGTCTCTTCCAGGGGTCACTGGCATTGGTGGCATCATCTGGAATGACACGGGCATGGCGGGGTTTGGCACCAAACCACCGCTCACGGGTTGGGCACCCATGAACTCGTTCATGAGGCGACCAAACATGAAAAACCGCTGCATGCTATGTTGGTCCATTAGCATAGGAGCAGGGGTTGCGGGGAACGGAGAAGGCATAGGCACTTCTTCCGTCGCTAGGTCAGGTCGCTGACTCTGAGTGGCACTAGTCACAGTACTACTCGGGACACTTCGGGGCACTTGGGACTGAGGCTGGAGACGGGGTTCTCTCCCGGCGTCTTCCAATTCTGCCCGGAGATTTCCAATAATCTCCTCTTGGACGCGGATCTTGTCGTCTCTCTCTTTTAGTCCACGTCGCTGGTCTCGGATCAGACGAGCGTTGCAACGGTTCTCCTCTCTGAGTGTTGCAAGCTCCTGCACTTGGTCACGGACCGTTTGCAGCTGACGCAGGGGCTCCGCTAGCGTATGGAGCACCTCATTGACTCTGGTCTCAACGGTCAGGACTGCTTCAGAGGCTTGCTCTAAAACTTCCCTCACCGCGGTCTCTCCGGTTGCCAACAGCTCAGCAGTCGGGACAGGAGGGGGTAGTTGCGCTACCAACCCTTCAGCTGCTTGCTGAGCACACGTCGCTATCCTCTTAGGGGTAGGCGGAATTCCATAGCTACTGCTTCTGGAATTAGATCGGGATCGATCTCTCTTCTTGCCTTTCTTGCCGGACTGAGCTTTAGAAGAGCTCGGAGCTCCGGCAGCGGCACTGGCAGCTGGCCTTGCAAATCCAGTGTCCTTGGAAGCAGCTTTCGTTGCCTTCCGCCGGACTAGATGCAAATCAGCATTCGTAAGATACGTTGTCCGCATGAACAGCGTATTCACCTCCCTGGTCGGCGTGACGGTTTGGGCTTTCTCCACGGCTTTGTCACGGCTAGACTTGTGAGCCACCTTCTCACCGTACTGAAGGTGTCATACCAGCTCGATACGTCTGTCTAGTCTTTGCAAACAGGAGGAGGACGGGCAAGTCCACACCTCTCTCCGGGTACCATGTTCCTCACAGAAGTGGCGGAACAGGCGCTCTCTAGTGGCGTAGGTCTTGACGCCAGAAGTGTTCATTCGTGGACACCTACACACCGCGAAGGGGCAACGGAAACCGGGTTTCCACAGTTCCGCAGCATAAGCCACCTTCTGGTACGTGCCTGCGTCCGTTTGCTCTTTACGGAACAGGCTTGGCCACAGCCGAGTCTCATACCTCTCCATGAGGTTGTCCGTAAACTCGGCAGACTCATCCTCACTCTCATCATCGATCGGGACAAACTTCCCGGGGACGTCTGTGGAGGGATCAATAGGGTACAACTCCGTGCCTTCCTCATACAGGGTACGGAGGTCTGCTACCTTCTCCACATCACTGAACCGAGCGCTTCTCACACTCAGTCTCTCTCGGTGAACTTTCATCACTCTCTTCTTGGGGGTTTTGGCCACGGGTTTGCCTTCCGCGCCCTTAGGCTTAGTCACTGCGGAGGCTCCGGCCACACCAGGCGAATCGATGTCCATTCGCTCTACGTTCACGGACAAGGGGCGCAGCCCATGCTTCTTGTCCGCACTCCGCCCTCGCTCTCTGCCAACCCGGCCTCTGCCGGGGGACCTGGACTGACCACGTCCAGCAGTCCTCTCGGTGGCATTACTCCGGCCTCTGCGCGGAGATTTGCGGGGGGAAGTTCTCTTCTCCGTGGGCTCAATCTTCACGGAGTCCGGGTCTTCCTGAGCGGCGTCTGACAAGGCCTGAGCGAACTCTGCCTCACTCAAAGCCTGGAAGGGGGCGACCTCATCTTCACCCTCCTGCTCTAGGAGTTTCGCCTCCACTTCCACCGGAATCTCTTCCTCGGTGGTCTCTCCGCTCAGACTCTCATCGTCTTCGTGTCGGCTCTCGGTCCGGCTCATCTTGGGTCATACGGAAATCTCACGGAAATCACACGGATATCACACGGGATTCTCTCAGGCACTCTCAGGGGTTAAGTTGGCAGCTTTTTAGTTCTCCGATCCTATAACATAAACATTAAAGTTCTAGTCACGGGGGCGGATGCAGCCGGAACATCTATTTACACATAACTTAGGTAAAAAGTTGCCCAAAAAGACAACGGATACAACTAGTATGATCTCTCCGAGTATTCTAGTTATAAAATACACAAGCCTGAGAACATAGAATGTACCAAACAAGCTAGATAATCGAAAAATCATCGTAGCGTGGCCCGATTCATGTCCACATCCAAGATGGCGGTTGGGTCGTAGCTTCGGTGCTCTATCTCCCCATACTAGAAACACCGAAACTTACGTCTTATACTAGACGCACACCTCTGTGACAACCATCGGTATCATGTTAAAATACCTCTCTTCCTTCCTAGCAATCATACAGAATCAATTCATACAAGTTTCATGCGACAAATCAACTCATAGAACGATCACAGTAGAAAGCGTACTTACAGGTCAGAGTCCAGGAGCAAAGTGAGCCACAAGGCGGAGCGAACTGGTGAACCCGGATGCAGCCACCTCTAGCGGCACCCTGATGCAACGCTAGTTCACTTAACCGCCACGCTACTACAGCGCCATGCTCCCGCCACTGCCTGACGGATAATGTTACCCGGTTTTGCATGCTTAGATCAGTTACGCTCCCCGTGACTGAGGTTTTTGACTGTACGTAAACTGACTACTTCTCCACTGAGACAGGGTGGAGGGGAATTCCAGTGAATTCACCCAACAATGACACTGTTACTAGCAGCAATTTCAAGGTATCCAAACCAAGATTCAGAGCCAGTACATTACGGAGTGGGACCATTCCCTCAACATAGGTCTAACTGCAAGCCACTCACAGCTCTCATCTATATTTCTGGGTTACTCATCTCCGAAATTGATGTTGTTGGTTCTTTCCCGGCTACATGAGACGAGGTAGCCTCATGCACCGAATGGGACTTAGGTGCATTTCTCCGTCTTGCAACCTTAGTCGACTTCTCGTTGTGTTTTTTAGGGTGGAGGGATCAGATCAACATCCCCCCGGTTTGCACACAACAAGGCTAGGATCCCGGTTGTAACCGATCTGGAGGACGACGCACTTGTGTCCTTGTTACAACTTCCGCCGGGGACTCATCGCGTCTCTTTCTCAACCCTCTTCCGACTTTAGCGGCAGCCTCAGCCTTCTTCGGCCTCCCTCTACGTTTGACAGTAGAGTAGACGGCAGGTGGCGTCCGAGGAGCTTTAGCTTCCGCTGCAGTTTTCAGAGGTCTCCCTCTCTTTCGAGTCGGAGGACACGGAACTGGTACGACTGGGGCCTCCGCCACAGCTTTCCGGGGTCTACCGACTTTCCGTGGCGCAGCTACAGGTTGGGGCGAATCCGGGGGATCCGGAGCTACCGAAAGGACCATTCCCTTGGTTGCCGTAGCATTGCACTCCTTATTCCGTTCCTTCCTCGGCCTTCCCCGTGGCTTAACGCCTATGGAAACTTTTTCTTTCTCTCTCCGCGTCGGACACTCCGTCCCGGGCAAGACTTTGCCTCTCTCCAGCCTCAAGATATCGCGACCAGCTTCCTGCAATGCACGGAACTCTGGTGCCCTATCCAAGTTCACCACCTGGATGGGTCCGTTCTCATCGAAAGCTCGCTTAAGGTAGTCGACGTGACACCTCACAATACCTTGTGCTGTTTCTAGTTCATAGGTTGTGCCACCTATGAATCTCTTCACTTTGAAGGGCCCATCCCACTTGGGACCGATCTTCTTACTGGCCTGCGGATGGTTGTAGCGATATACAACAGCACCCACTTCAAAGCGCTTTGGGTTGGACTTTCGATCGTAGTCTCTCTTCTGGTGTATAGCGGATACGCCCAGATTCTCACGAACGAACTGATGGCCCAACCTCAACCAATGCTTCAGGTTCTCTACGAACGCTACTCTGCACGGAAAGTCTAGGCCTCCTGGTTCCACTCCATAGATCAGATCCATTGGGGTCACCAGCTCAGCGCCAAAGACCACGGCGTTAGGTGTACATAAAGTACTCGCGTGGACACTTCCACGGTATGCATGGGCAACACATGGGGCAAGCATATCCCAATCCGTGGCACTGTAGTCCGTTAGACAGGATAGCTGCTCGACTAGTACTCGATTAAAGCGTTCCGCTTGTCCGTTAGACTGGGGTCTATACGGAAGGGTCAACAGCTTCTCGATGCCCAGCATTTCAAACATGCTTCTCAACAAGGCAGATCTGAATTCCGGCGCTCCGTCCGTTTGTAACGACACGGGACAACCAAAACGCAGGATCCACTCACGGAACAGCACTTCCGCACACCTCTCGGCCGTGTGGTCTGGCATAGGGTAGGCCTCCGCCCACTTTGAAAAGTGATCCGTCACCACCATCACGTAGTTATTGCCACGCGGGGATGGACGGAATGGTCCTATGATGTCCAAACACACTCGGCTCCACCGTTCTCCGTGTAATTCCTTTTTCAAGGGGGTGATTCCGCCACCACCTCTCGTCTTCCGCATACTGCATTCCGGGCAGGCTCTCAGCCAGCGCTTCAGGTCTCCCCTCATACCTGGCCAGAAGTATTTCATCTTCGCGGCCCAGCTCGTTTTGAGGAACCCAAAGTGCCCTGCAGTCTTAGGTCCATGCATAGCATGAAACACTTCTGAGCGGAGCGCAGTAGGAATTATCTTCCGCAAGTACGTTCTTCCAGTGCTTGGCCGAACCCATTCATAGCACAAGACACCGTTTCTCATCTCCAAACTCCCCCTGTTATGGATGTAGGTACAGTATTCATCGGACTCCGCGGACAGGGACTGCTTGTCCGGGACCGGTTTAGTACCTTCCAATACATCGATAACTCTCCGGATCGTGGGGTCGCTCTGCTGGGCTTTCTGGATCACATCTTCCTGCGGCGCTAGACTGACTGTTGCCGTTGCGACAACTGCATCATGCGCTCCGCAGTCTGCACAGTCAACGCGGACACACTTCCGAGTCGGAACTCTAGAAAGGGCGTCAGCATTCACATGTTTCTTTCCGGCTCGATGGAGAATCATGCTCTGATCCAGACCGAACTCCTGCATCTGAGTCAACCAGCGTGCAAGCATGTCCGTCGGATCTTTAAAGTTCAATAGCCAACGCAGGGAGGCGTGGTCAGTTCGCACAATGAAGTTTCGGTTTCCTAACAAGTAATGCCGGAACTTCTTCAGGTAGGTTAGTACTGCTAAGAGCTCTCTCTTCGTGGCGCAGTAATTCCGTTGGGCTTTATCCAAGCTGTTGCTGGCATACCCAAGGACTACCTCCTTCTCATCTTGTATCTGCGAAAGCACACCCGCCATGCCGAACCCACTAGCATCCGTGTCTAGGATGAATTTCCCTTCCTTTTGGGGATATCCCAGCACCGGAGCAGAGGTTAGCAACTCTTTTATGCCCTGGAAGGCCACATCACATTCCGGAGACCATTCTATGGGCTTAGAATATCTCTTCTCCCTCCCGGCGGAGTTCACAACTTCTTGCAAAGGAGCGGCAACTATCGAAAAGTTCGGCTGGAACTCACGGTAGTAGGATGCGAATCCCAAAAACTGCCGAATCTCCTTAGCATTTTTCGGAATTGGCCACTCGCGGACTTTCTGTACTTTCTTTGGGTCTGCACAGATGCCTTTGTGTGACACAATCCGACCCAAGTATTCCACTTCTCTGCGGAATAGTTCGCATTTCTTGGGTTTCAATTTCAATCCGAACTCCCGGATCTTCTCGAGCACTTGGCGTAGATTTAGGAGGCACTCCGCAAAGGCTTCCCCAAATACTACTACATCGTCCAGATATACCAGACACGCTTTCCAACGGAGATCGCCTAGCATACGATCCATCATACGTTGAAAAGTGGCAGGGGCGTTGCACAATCCAAAGCTCATTACTTTGAATTGGAACAGCCCTGCGCTAGACAGGAAAGCAGTTTTCTGCTTGCTCTCTTCGTCCATCGCGATCTGCCAATACCCACACTCCAGGTCGAGGGTGCAGAACCACTGGTTTCCGCCTAACGCCTCGACGCATTCGTCAATACGAGGGAGTGGGAAGCTATCCTTCACAGTCACGGAATTTAACTGGCGGTAATCGACACAGAAACGCTGTGAGCCATCCTTTTTACCAACCATCACAATGGGTGCTCCCCACGGACTGTTAGAATGCTCTATGCGTCCCTGCTCGTACATCCGCCAGATCTCAGCCTCCGCTAGGTCACGCTTGGCCACTGGAATCCGCCTATAGCAGAGTTTTATAGGTCTGGAATTACCAGTGTCAATCACATGTCTGACAACGTGAGTGTGGCCCGGCTCATCGCCAGGTAACGCGAAACACTCACGGAACTCAGTCAGGAGCTCCGCAACTTGCAACTTTTCACTCTGATCAGTCAAGTGCGTCTCTCTCACTAGTTTCGCTAGCGGGCATTCCGTACTCGGTGGCACCGGAATGTCAGGGGCAATCAGGTCATCATCGACTACGGACGGCAACTCCACCATCTGTATCGAGTTAATGATAGCTCTTCTAATCCCCGGATCTACCCCCTCCGGACAAGTGGCAGGGGACGATTGCAGCGTCACCTCACTCACTTTTCCAACCACCACATCAGTCTCTAGACGTAGGGACTCTCCGGACGGATTACTGAAGGCTATCACTGCTTTTTCATCCGCCGTCACATAAGTGTTAAGGCATCCCAGTGAATATTCCTTCAGCAGTCTCTGATCGGGCTCGAACATCAAACCTGTTGATGTGTCAGAGCACCTGCGAACGTCAATTTTAGCAAGTGTGACTGATCGAGGAAGGATAACCACCGCTTCCCGGAGTGTTACTTCATACCCATCCTCAGTCTCCTTAGCTTCAATCGTTTTCACAGAGGGACTCATCCGCAACGGTCGAGATCCGCGCCAATGGTGCATTTTCACAGCATCAGCGCCATTGCTCAACGCAAGCTTCCCTGAACAGTATATATTACATGAGTGCAACAAAGCAAAATCCTGAGCTAGGATCCCGGATTCGGGGCTGGCAAGACCCGTTACTACCAGACACGTAATCATATACGTCCGTTTCCCTAACATCACGGGAATCAAGGCACATCCGTGAACAGTTATCTGCGAACCACCTCCCATCATGCACGCCAGCCGGGACGGAGCCATCGGCGGCTGTTGATGCAGGGAATCGTAGAATCTCTTTGTCACAAGGCTAGTCGTCGCACCCTGATCCCACAGAAATTCACCGATATCTCCGTTCACAGATACAGTCGCGTACCATCTCTCCGCAATGCATGCATCACGGATCTTCAGCGTTCTCTGCTCATCACCGGAAACCTGCTGAACGACGGCAAGGTTGTCGGGACCTTCCTCCACGACTAACACTTGACCGACAACAGCTCGGAGTTCTGCACGACCCCATAGCACGTCAGGATCGCTATCTGCAAAACTATCCACTGGATCAACTCCGATCCCTGGATGAGTAGTCTCATCAGACGACCAACTAGTATCCGTTTTCGGTAACGGGCAGCTATCTTGTATTACTCTACCCGCTTCCCTACACACGGGCGTCAGAGCCTCACTCCCATCTTCCGCGTGTTGTGCAGATACCACACGAATTGTAGTACTGCGGGGCGCCATCGATTCCCCGGATCGCACTTCGCGCTCTATGCGGTCCGGTTGGAGTTTTCCGACTCCGAGGTTTTCCCGTCGGTAATCGCCTTGAGTTCGGAATCTCCCTTCTTTGCTTTCTTGGGACAGTTGGCGATGTAATGCCCTTCCTGTCCGCAAGCATAGCACCTTCCGCGGGGCCTCTCCGATTTCCCTCTCCACTGAGAAGTACTACCGGAAGTCCTTCCGCTCCCGTTGCGTCCCTGTCCGCCCTTCCAATTTTGCAAGACCTGGATCACAGCGGCTTGCAGACCATCTTCTGACGAATCTGAAGCACTCGCTGCGCTTGTGGCCTGGACAATCGCTCTCCGCGATGCTCTTCGCGAAGGTCTGCTATTGGGTGCAGGGATCTCCGGAACAACCAGGGCAGCCTCCGCTGCATTGATGGTCGTAACTGAGCGAGAATCCAATTGACAAGATTCCCATACCTCCGCCCAATCTACAGCGCTTTGCAAGTCCCGTGGTTGCTTTAGACGCACCCACGCGGACATCTCAGCGTTTGTGACCCCTTGCAAAAAAATGCGCAGGGACACAGCTCTCAATGTGTTGTCCATGCGACCGAACGACTTTCGGCCCTTCCGTGCCACCTCATTGGCGAACAAGCGAACGGCTTGTCCTGGGGTCTGTCTACAGTTGTAGAACTCAGCCTGCAACCGGAACTTGGACCTTTCTCCGTAGTTCGCATCCATGTGCTCAACGAACTGCCGGAGATTGACGTCCACTGGCAGGTCACCCATTTCTGCCAGCTGTTTGCGTGTGCCGCACCTCAATTGTCGAAGCAACTGAGCAGATGTCCAATTGTGCGACTCAGCGATCACCTTTACCTCCATGAGGTAGGTCCGCCACGCGGTTTTGCCATCCCACATCTTCACCGGCGGGACCTTCGGCGGGTGATTCTCAACTTCCTCACGGTGAACAAACGTGAACTCCTCATCAGATTCCTCTGGTCCGTCATACTCAAGACCAGGGACTAGGGACCGGTTGGTTCTACGGGATCTATGGGAAGGCGACCTCTGTCGTCGATCCTCGTCAGAACTGTCCGAGTCCCCCTGAGAACGCCTCTGCGGAAACAACGGGGATGCGGTAACATACGCCGAACGCGCATGCCCTCCGGCAGGACTTATATGACGAGAAGGACTATTCCCTCGGCCATGCTCTCTGCCATGATTTCCCTGTCGTTTGCGATCAGGTTCTCTCCACTGAGAGTCATCATGTCTTTTACGTGTTCGCCTCGGAGATGATGTCATCATCGTATGCCGAGAGAACGTCACACCGCGGTGATCTCGGTCTCTTCCGCCCTGATCGGACACAATCGACGGATCATTTGTAGTAGGCTCACTAGCCGGTTTTTGGTCCATAAACGTGGATGTCACGGGACCTCTGGTAGGATTCTGCTTCCCAATCCCCTGGATCATCTCAAGCAACTCCGACTCCAGAGCTGTCATCTCATGTCTCTGCGGGGTCCCCGTCTCTAGGGAGGGCTTTACATGATCTTCAAGTAAACGCCCGTCCGGACCATTGTCCACGGATTCCGTATTTATTCTCCTACGGAGCTCAAAATTCTCATCCATCAGCTCGCGGACTTGGGTTTGGAGCTCTTCCGCGATCGACTGCCGGAATTTCTCACGAAGGTCAGAATCTTCCGTGTCGTTTGGCGGGCCTCTCCACTGCGCGAAATTCCCTCCGGAATATTTTGGGCTCGCTCCGCCTCTGGCACCACGGTCAGAGGAAGGTGACTCGAAATCCGCGGGGAGACTTCTCGGGGTTGCCGACCCCGGGTCTCTACCCACGAAATCTTGTCTCCTCGATTTCGTTCAATAACGACCTCCTTCCGTCTGCGCCGCAGAATCAGAATACGACATCTTTCGTAGACGTCACGGACTGCCACCGCAGTCTCAATTTCTTCCGGGAAGAAATTTGGGACAACCAACGGACTGAAAGCACTGAGGTCGAGAACTGTCACGGCACCAATTGTAGTGAACCCCCGGATATCTCGATTACCAATCCGGGGCTGTAGGCTCTCCTACAGGTAGTTTATCAGTAAATGGTGACACTAGTTATCCAGCCCGCGATAACCTTCGTGCTATTACTTAGACAACCCAGGTTCGATTCTCCTCTCGACTAAGGGAAAGTAAAACATGGACAACGATCTCTGTTTCCGTAGCTTTATTTCCCCCACAGTGCAATCACAAGGTACATACATGGTCAGCCGGGCTAACCAAGACATCTGACGGAAAGGATTTCCGGAATAGTCACAAATACAATCCGTACAATAACAAGGTGTGTACAAGTAAATGGCAAGATGTTCTTCGTACAGGAATAAGTGATACAGGAGATACACAATACATCACAGTTATGCAATACAGTACGTATTCTGGTCAATGCAGAAAGATGAAAGGTAATCTGTAACTAGGGTAAAGCTTACATTTCATTCAAGGTAAAAACGGAACAGATCCGAAAGGCTTGAAAGGCTGAGCGAGCGGAGCTCCAACCTTGACCTTGAAGGCCGACCCGGTTATATAAGAGTTAAAACAACAGCAAGCTATACTAGACTTGCGCTGATCCTCATATCCACTACAATAGTACTGTATTTTTTTTTTATTTTTGCGACAACCTTTTATTTCTTTCACATTTAGACAAGTTTTCGGATGGGTTACATCTAGGATAAATTTTCTCCAGTTTTAGTCACTCTTCCCATATAAGAAGAGGGGTAGCTATAAGTTGGAACCAGGAGACCTCTGAAATTTATTTTTGCTGTGTCGCCGACGGTTTATTGACATTTATTTCCCGCCTGTTCTTGAGATGAACTCATTAATGTCAACAGCTAGGTTAGACCATATTCCGTACAACTCTTTCTTTTTTTCGCTCCTACTTGTGTTATACACTTCTAATTGTACTCTTGATCTTAGATCGTATAATATCTGAGTAATGCTCAGTTTACCTTCGTGAAAGAGCTTCTGTTTATGTATAAACGCCTTGACCTGGAGAATGAACCAGTTGATTACCTTTGACTGTGAGTTACTCACGTCTATACCGAATAAAATGTCTCTCATCGAGAACACCACCCTATTCCTCGTCTTACTGAAGAACCTGTCGCCATTAGGCTTTATATTAATATACTCTAACTCATATAACCAATCTATCAGAATATTCCAAGCCTTTTTGGTTTCTCTACATTCCACCAAAAAGTGGTCTAGGGAGTCCTCCTTCTCACAAAAATCGCATTTAGGTTTCTTTTTTATACCTATTTCACATAACAATTTGTTTGTTGTGAGAGCACCATGCAGTATTTTGTACTGTAACACCTGGAGTCTAGTCTCCGTTGTACATCTATAGGGTAATGTAAATATTTTTTTCCATGGTAAATCCTCATACTGCTCGTCCGTTATTTTTAGGACTTCTTTCCATTTGAGGAATTTCCCCCATTTAGGTTTTCTCTTTTGAATTAGGCTTAGGTAAATAATTTTAGCCGGACATCTTACTAGGTTCAAAGGTTTCCCTCCGACTTTAAATTCTATGGCACCATTACACTGTTGGGGGCTTTCAGTTTTTATTTTTGTGAGCCATTCAGCTGGTATTGCTCTCTTCAACGCTCTAAGCTCGTAAAAGGAAGGCAGAAAATCGAATACCTCTTGGAAACATTCATTGGAGAGGAAGGAGCCCTCCTCATTCATTATGTCCCCTCCTACTAGTACTGTATTTCTTTCCAAGTTATTGGAGAACTTTCAAGACATGCAAGCCAGTACTATCCAGCAGCCACTAACAGCGCAACATCCCAAACTAATCAAATTACATAATTTAGATCATCTGTTAACATGACAATTATTAGTCTTGGCTGTGATTACAAAAGGCTGAAGGCCTACTATACGTATACTCTAAGTAATGTATAATTGTAGAACATTGAAGGACAGTTTCCTCTAGTGGCCATAACATCCAGATCTTGTATCCACAAGGTGGCGACGATCACACTTTCCAGTGCTCCAGGGTCACTTGTCCTACTAGTATGGAGAAATATGTTCATAGCTGCGGCACTACACATTCTTGAAATAAGATTGTATAGTAACATTGACCTACATTATTTACCATGTCAAAATTATATTTTACATAAACAGATCCAGATGACATAGAGTGCAAGCGTTACAGCCCAGAGAGGAGCCTGGTGGATCCAGACAGAGCAAGGTACAGGTACCTGGAAGACATACACCTCACCTGTGCTCCAGGCTACAAGTACAACGGTACAGAGAATAGAACATGTCAGTTGGATGGTACATGGTCTGGTCATGATGGTGGGTGTAAAGGTAAGTGCTGAAAGCAAATTTATCCACAGATGTGTGTATGTTCGTCTTGAAATTGGTGAGGTTCTACTTTATATTAAATAGCCCGATGTCGATGTCAAATCGATCGAGACGGAGGGTCAAATCGCACGACACCCCAAAGGGGTGGAGTGCGATTTGACCCGACGTCGAGATCGATTTGACATCGACAGAGGGCTATTTAATATTTATTTCATACGTAATCAACAAGAGAAAGACGATTTTAATGACATTTTACCTTCGTTTCCATCGAGTTTGCGGACATCGGTCTTGAACGGAAGCCATGATGGCGGAAGTAAATTATATCATTGCGCGCTGAGACTTTTCACTACCATGGCTTCATTGTGAGATACACGTTCGATTTTTCTTTAATATATCTTTCTACGTCTGATTTCTTCGGAATTAATCTATCTCGAACTGGACATTAAGTTATGTATTTGGTTTTCTACCTTATGGATCTCAATATATCGCTTGAAATTCTTAAGATGGGGGACTACTTTTTCTCTCACTGGTTACCAAGTCATGATACGTTCACAAAAAATGTCAACAAACCATAACCTTCATCTTTATTTAGACCATAAATAAGCAATACATATCATATTTCTCAAATTACTTCTCAACATGGAGAATAAAACGTTCGCCGCTGATGTTAGCTCCGGCAAATACACATATTGCTGTTTGTTGCTGGTCACTTGAACTAGCGAACGTATGGCCGTGCCGGCATTGAAAAAGCGGGTCAAGCAGACGATTTTAATTCTGGCTTCTCATTGGTCAGATCAAGTCATGTGATGCTTGAAAATAGTTCGGTTGTAATCACATACGTATGTGATACGAGATTTCTAATCGCACCCCCGAATCAGGCTCTCTGTAATCACATACGTATGTAATAAGGGGTTTTATAGTCCTAATACAAATCCCTATATGACAGTCAACAGGCCAAAATCTGACAAAGATAAATAGATATCAGAATTGTTTTTCCAGAATTTTGTGAAAGATCTGACTCTTTCTTTTTCAGTAAAGAAGTGCAAGCGTCTTGATGAAGCCCTTGGCGAAGATTTCAGTAAGATTCATTTTCACTTGGTATCACTAAATTATGTACCTTTATTGTTGCCATCATAAATCTTAAAGTCATGGCCTAGGAATACTTCGCCTGAAGAATTAGGAGATTCAATCAATTCAATTTTTCCATTAAAAAATTGACCTCCTGAAATGTAATGCCGCCCTTTAGGACAAACCAGTGATATGGAAACTGCCTATGGGTGTGTTTTAACCTAGGCTAAACCTAGGTGGCTAAACCTAGGTGGCATAACCTAGGTGGTTAAACCTAGGTGGCTAAACCTAGGTGGCTAAACCTAGGTGGCTAAACCTAGGTGGCTAAACCTAGGTGGTTAAACCTAGGTGGCTAAACCTAGGTGGCTAAACCTAGGTGGTTAAACCTAGGTGGCTAAACCTAGGTGGCTAAACCTAGGTGGCTAAACCTAGGTGGCTAAACCTAGGTGGTTAAACCTAGGTGGCTAAACCTAGGTGGCTAAACCTAGGTGGCTAAACCTAGGTGGCTAAACCTAGGTGGCTAAACCTAGGTGGCTAAACCTAGGTGGTTAAACCTAGGTGGCTAAACCTAGGTGGCTAAACCTAGGTGGTTAAACCTAGGTGGCTAAACCTAGGTGGCTAAACCTAGGTGGTTAAACCTAGGTGGCTAAACCTAGGTGGCATAACCTAGGTGGCTAAACCTAGGTGGCTAAACCTAGGTGGCATAACCTAGGTGGCTAAACCTAGGTGGCTAAACCTAGGTGGTTAAACCTAGGTGGCTAAACCTAGGTGGCTAAACCTAGGTGGCTAAACCTAGGTGGCATAACCTAGGTGGCTAAACCTAGGTGGCTAAACCTAGGTGGCATAACCTAGGTGGCTAAACCTAGGTGGCTAAACCTAGGTGGCTAAACCTAGGTGGCTAAACCTAGGTGGCTAAACCTAGGTGGCTAAACCTAGGTGGCATTTTGCACCCGGGTGGCATTTTGCACCCGGGTGGCTTTTTACCAGGTGGTTTTGAACCGGGTGGATTTTTACAGGTAGCTTTTTACCAGGTTGCAATTTGCCTGACACCCATCAATCTTACAGCCGTGGCCTAGGAATAAGGAATCATGTGGCGTGGCTAATGTAGCCATATCTGAGAATAAAGATAAATCCTTGTCCTGTAGGGAGTTGGAGGTGGATTGAGTCTCGAAAAACAAAGCTAGTAATGATAGAAGATGTTGATAAATCACATATGGCTGAGGGTAGTTACAGGACTGCCATAAACTGTCATGTAACCTAAACAGACTTAACCCTATTTCTCTTACATCTGCACACGTTTAACTAGGGAATACTTTTATATTAATTCATCCAATAACAATGAAGTGATTCATTTAATTTCTAAAAGGAAGGACAATACTCTGACATTTATTATTATTTTTAAGTCTTGTTTCTCTTTGTATTTGCTCTGCTTGGATGCATTTTATTGCCTGCCCTCCCATTCCGATTGTATTTTATTATCTACAGTGGCATCAGTAAAAGACATTTATATCTCTGGAAGCACTAGGGTCAACAATAGATTTGGAGGTTTCCGGGTTGGTGAAGTGGTGCAGCTGATATGTCGTGCTGGTTTCCACTACACAGGATCACCTCTGGTATGTGGTGATGATGAGCAATGGCATGGAGATATTGGAGTCTGTAGACGTAAGAATCAGAATTTGATTGAATGGGATCACTTTCATGCTTGTATACAGTGAATATCACATGTCACATGTAGCAAAAATAAACTTTGAAAACACTGAATCATGCTAAGCATAGATTCTGAATTTGTTTTAAAGAATCTCCTGTCTGCCACAGCTGTTTTGATTCTTTACTAAATAGAAACAAAGAAGTGGCACTTCCTGGAATATCTGTCTGATTTGTATACTGTCTACATTCATTATTATTAGTTTGTGTTTGCCTTTGTCTACCACTGTAGTGAGTTTCTGTTTCCCCAGGTTTGGTGTGTGCAGATGAGCAGCGTGTAGACCACGGGTGGATCAATGCTACTGGAGACGTGGTGTGTGATGAGGGCTATGTGTGGCACGGCTCTCTACCTCCTGCCTCCTGTGCTACTAATGGCTCCTGGCTCACCAATGGTGGATGTAGGCAGCATGAGTCTCCCAGCATGCAACCTCTACAGGGTAGGTAACATATTCCCTGGGTTGTGAAATACATTCATACTGTAGATTCCTGGCTGGCAATCACCTGAGGGACTGTGCATCTTTTGGTACAGGGTAGGTACCACAAACTAGTTCTGACATAGTAGTATGCACAATGATGTAGTAGCATGCATTTCATGCCATTCCTTGTTTTTTGCTCTACTCCTTCTGCTCCACAATTTTTGCAGGGTTCATCTAAATATTCCTTGCAGAGGAGGATATAATGTCACTATTTTCCTTATTTCTGTATTTAATGTTAGTAATTACCTCAATGTATTATTTAGTATGAGTCCTTTTAGACACCACATTTCCCCCACTATATGGGCTATTACACAGACATGTTATTCTTTCCCATTACATAACCAAGGAACACATGAACTTTGTGATGAATTTGTATTGATAAAATATGAACTTACATAGAATATGACTTCATCTAATTCACACTTTCTCATTTTTTTCTTCCACAGGGCCTGACACATCCGTGATTATCAGTGTTGTTACTGTCCTCATAGTGATCCCCGTTGGAATACTAGTTTACATCATCTACAACTGTAGATCTAGGAAGTAAGTTCAATTTTGAATGCATCATTTCTTGTGAATGGGTGTACTTTTTCTGAACTCACTAATGCTGAAATAGAACTGTCAGAACCAGATGCTCATAGACATGTCCTTGAAACAATTTTCAAGGACTACTGCTTGATGTGTTTTAACGATGTAATTGCCTGCATATAGTCAAAGTGATTAATCAAAAGGGAGAATTGAAAAATTCAAAATACCAAAACTACATTTTTGTGGCAACTCTATTAATTGCAGATTGTGTAGTGTCTGTGGGATCTTAATCGACTAGAACAAACACAAAACCCAGAAGGCTCGCTAACCAGCTCTTTATTCACAGTACCAATGGAATCAGTCCAATAAGGGAAGAGTTAAACAACATGACAGTTGAATTAACCAACTAAACACAAGCTGGGTAGTCTACGATAAAAGGCTTTATGCCTGTAGGTGTTTACATGATATGAGGTAGAGGTAAACAGTGATATACAATGAAAAGTGTAAATATTGGTATGATGAGTATACAATGACATCTGTGGTTGAAACCCTTACTAAATCAGCTGAGTCAGCTCCCAGGCCTTACTATTGTTTCTTTTACAGCTTATACACCCTAATCGGGAGAAATAAGAGAGATTCAGAAAATACAGAATTGGAAAATCTTGTCAGTCAAGGTATGAACTTATGATTGCTGTTTTCATTTCTGCCTTAACATCACTTCATTTCCAAATATTTCTATGCATACATGATTATGTGGATATTCCAAAAAGCATGATTGACAATGTTTCAGTTTGGGAAGCTACTGGACTGAAAAGTACAATCAAGAAGAGAGGTCATGTAGAAACTGGGCCAATCTACCAAGAAATAAACTTAGACAAACAGTTTGTGAGGCTGCGCTTGGTGCCTACCATAGAGTTTGATGCCATGAATAAACTGAACAGTGCCCTGCCAGACCGTTACCAGAATCATCTCCAGAATACATCAGAGACACAGAATGTAGAGATGGAGCAGATCCTAGAGTATGTCCAGACACCAACAGAAGATGGACCAAGAGCACCTCTCTTGCTGCAAGGCCGCGCGGGGGTCGGAAAGACGACACTGGTGCAGAAATTTATGAGGGACTGGTCACATGATCTGTGGGGTCTGGAGTTCAAGGCTGCATTTCTATTCAATGTACGAGATCTAGAAATGCATGGCAAAGAAGAAATATCCATAGATGAACTGTTCCAAAGGTGCACGGTCTACCCCATTAAATCTAGTGATACTGTCACTGCAAGAATGCTGGAAGAGGATGACAAAAAGATATTAATCTTTGTAGGTAAGGGATCTTTTCGAATTCGGTCCTTATCATATTTCCAGACTTTTTGCATTTTTCATGTTATTGAGGATAATTATAGGTAGAACATGGGATTAATTTTGCTATTAATATAAGTTATTGTAGTGAACTGCATATTCGGTGGGGGGTCACAAGTCAAAGTGTCATGAAAAGAAAACCAGAGGAAAGATTTATTCATATGCACCGTGTTTTATTAAACTCATGGATATCACAGGTTTAAATCCAACAGTGGTAGTCAAGCTGAATCTTGGTCAAGCTGAATCTTGGTCCGCAAATGACCCAAGTCTGTAGTGTCAGGCGAAGGTGGATTCCCCCTTGGAGGTGTACTCTTCGCCTACCATCCTCAAAAGCTTCCGTTCTGAGAGAACCAAGTCTGGACACTCCTTTGCATGTTTGCGTTAGGTGTGGGTCTGGCTCCTTCCAGAGCCATCACCATCATTTCCTGCACACAACGTACCTGTTGCTGCACCAAAGTGATATTCCCCATGGAATTATCAAAAGGGAAAGCCTCTGCCCTGTGCGTCCCATGAGCCCGCACAGAGCGGAAGGCCTCAATCTTGGCATGTAGCGATTTGTTCTCCGATCTCAAGTCTGCAGACTCTTTCTGGAGAACACCAATCCTAGCACACAGTTGTACCTGCCGTGCTAGAGATCTTCGCACAGTTTGTTGATCTCGGTTTGGCTGTTGACCAGACGATAGATTTCATCCAACAGCGCATAAGTAGCCGCGACTCAGAAGGTTTGAGAGCCTTGTTAACACTACCGGATAGTGTTTCTGCACCGTGTTGTACCGAAGTGCAAGCATTCATTATGGCGTTTGTGTCCACAGGGGCCGCCGGTTTGGGTATGTGGACTGCTCGCTCATGTCCCGTCGCCGTCGAGTTGTATGGCCCAGAGAGGTCACTCTCTTTGTCCGGGGAAGAGATGGGAAGCTTTTGGCATGAGTTTTTGCCGGAACTCCCTCCCATGCATTACCTTTCAGCAACGGGGCATCCATGAACTTCACCTTGGATGAATCCTTAGTATTGTTTGCGTTCGCGGCAAAGTCTCTTGGACTTTGCCGCCATAATCTTGTCAGCTTTGTGCTTGCAAGCCCATTCCCGTATCTCGGCCTCTTTCAGGTACTTAAATGTTGAACCGTCCTTCTGTACCCATGCAAGTACCAAGTTGTACGCTCCCGTGGACATGTGAAGTGTCCGCTTGAAGCCGTACTGCACAGTGTATTCACATGGCAACCCACGATAAGGAGTTGCAATATTCTTGACTGCCTTTGAGCATTGCAGCCTATGGTTAGACCTTCCAGCATGTCTTACCAAATCAGACTTGTGATCGCACGCAAGCCTCCACAGGCCAATTGGGCACTGGTCAGCGTCAGTGGGGTGTGAATCTTACACAGATGCCATAGAAACAAAAGCTTTGTAGGATAGACCTCAGGGTGCTTTACATGTTTCTTTGACCGACACATGATAAATGGACATCATGATCCGACTGCGGACATGGCCATGCTGATGCGGAGTTTAAAGTCTGCCCCAGGGGACATACAAATGGCCTTAACTGTCTTAGGTGCTGTCTGGCATGGGTCACAACACTTTTGGAACAATTCCCCGTAGACATCCATTGAGAAATCCTTACGGTACTCCTCAGGCATATCTGGAAAAGTTTCTGCATCTGTCAATGGGGTGACAGCATCCTTAGTCTAGCTCCCAGTAGGGAACAGATTTGCATATTTGTCATGCTTAGGACTACGCATGTTTAAAACTTTTTACAGATCATATTCACAAGTTGGTGCCTGCGAAACTCGGCATCCTTCTCGCGTTCCACTTCTGAGTCAGAATTATCCATCTTGCTGAGTTGCAAGCCAGCGGTTTCTTGCCTCTGGCTCGAACCCGTTCAAATCGATAGAAGTAAAAAGTCTATCGATTTGAACGGGTTCGAACCTGTACACTAGAGTCGTTCAACCACAAGTCTTAACGCATTAACTGACTAAACCAACGACTCCTCTACCCTATATAGTATCCATGACTCACCAATCTGGCAGGTGTTGACACTACTAGCAAAATGAGCTGTGTCAACGCGACCCACAAGATTTTAGCTCGTGTCGCAAACTGGATCAGACAAACGCCACCTGGCAACCCAACTTCTCAAACTTTCTCCTTTGTGATCTTTACACTGATAACCCCCTGTTATCCTATATTCATCATAAAAGGATACCTTCACAGATCAAATAATTCCACTTGGAACTTTCGAGATCTGGAGCAGGGCTATAGGAAAGCACATGGTGTGAAAGCCTCAGGCTTGCATATCCTTACAGTTTTCAGAATTTAATCCACAAACTTAGTAAAAGCCAACTATAGATAGAGTGTGAGCTCAAGACGTGCTACACACTTGCTCCTTTCCGCTTGACTGACTGGCCCCCGGGCAAAGTCTTCCCGGTCAGTGGAGGTTCCTGTAGGTGACGTCACTAGTGACGTCACCATCCAGGAAATTTTGCGTGTAGTACTCACAAATAGACAGAACCTTTCCCTTCTGTAGTTTGAGTATTCGCTTCGCCTGGATCTAGGCTTGGACCTGCACCCAACACCTTTGAGAGCTTTGGTGGTTGACCATGCCTATTCGCCACCCGCAGTTTCAGGTCCAGTGCCTTCCTCCCGACTTCAGCAAGCTCTTGCCCTGCCACAACCTTACCCTTCTCTTGCAATGTTTCGTGCAATAGTTTTTCTGCAACTTGGAGGAGTTACTTGCATATGCGATAACCTGCTTCTCCCCATCTTGAACCTGCAAAAGGACCGCCCCCTTGGCCGTACCACTCACATCCGTGTCCAGAATAAACTGACCACTAGCACAAGGGTACGCCAATATGGGCGTAGATAGTAGAGCTTCCTTCGTAGCCCTAAAAGACGGATCCAGCTATGCCATCCAGGAGACTTTATACTGCAGCACCCTCTGGCCAATCGCCGCAGTGTCCTGCAATGTTTTAACCATTTTATTGAAGGCTGGGATGAACTGTTGGTAATAAGGTGCGAAACCCAGAAATGACCGGATTTCTTTCACATTAGTCGGTATAGGTCATTCCACTACAGCTTGTGTTTTCTCCGGATCCGCACACATCCCCTCCTTAGATACGATGCATCCCAGGTACTGCATGTGCATGCAAAACAGTCTACACTTCTTGGGTTTTAACTTCAGCCCAAGCTTGACTAATCGATCAAACACGAGTCCCGTGTTTGTGACTGCTTTCTTGAGGCTTTTACCAAATATGATAACATCATTGAGGAAGATCACACAGATCCTGTTATTCAGTCCCCTCAGCACTTCCGTCATCATTTTCTGAAACATTGCAAACGGCATGACCTTGAACTGGTAAAGTCCAGTCAATGTTGTAAATGCAGTTCTTTCTTTGCTTTCCAGGTCCATAGCTATCTGCCAATAGCCACTTTCCAGATCAAGAGTACAAAACCACATGTGTCCTCCTTGTATCCTTGTGTCCTCCTTTGTATACCCCAGCTGTTCTCCCTGAAGCCTGAAAACATGTTTGTGGCCATACAACTCACATACCCTCGCAAGGGTTTCAGTGTCTGCCACATCCGTGTCTGCTATGGTTGACTCAAGCTCAGGAATATGATGCTCATCGGGGCTCGTTTTCTTGGGCTCCACTTGACTGCCCCCAGAGGACTCGTCTAGCTTGTCCTTCAATTCGCTTGGTGCTACTGCCATCTGGGAAAAAGAAGAAATGTCTGCCAGCTCATAAGCGGATGCCACGGGCATCCTGCGTGGCACAACTATTGGAAGCCCAGTGGGGTTCATGATGGGCAGCTCTTGGCACTGAATAGACAATATGTATGTATCGCAACCCTCCATGAGTCCATCCACCATTAGCCCAACATCTGACTCCATAACATAGCTGACTTTGTCCCCAAGTGGCTCTGCATCCACTGACACGAGTTTCACTTCGAATGCTGCATGCCGCACATCCTCCAACAGAAATGTAGTGGACACAGCACCTTTACATCGGCAGCAAACTTTGTCTCTGCCACCCTCCAGGAGCAATGTGGCAATGGCTAGCATTATAGCGCCACATGAAGTCTTTGCCTAGCACAGCATCTTCGTTGTCTAGACCCTCCACCAGCCGACAAGCGTTCCGGTATGAACGCTCTGCGATCTGAAAGTCAAAGACCACATATCCTCTCATCACCGTTGTACTGTTCGTAAGTGGTTTGACCCACACCCGCAAAGCAGGCAGGGCGGGCTAATTCAGCAGACACCAGCGAGGTAGTAGTGCCAGTATCATACGAAAAATTCTCCTCCCCTAATACCGATTGTAACTGGTACATATCATAGATCTGTCCAAAATCAAGCGAAGGTGGATTCCCCTTGCAAAGGAGGTGTACTCTTCACTTACTGTCCTAAAAAGGGTGTCTTCATGAGTGATTGTACATCGCCTCCTGTTGGAACTGGCCGGTAGTTTTTATTGCATCCTGCTCTGGTAGAAGTGCCCTTCGCTGCTGCTAGGTGTTGATGGTGTTGATACGGCAGCAACGTCGATGTTGTTGGGTGGACCCGCTACAGTTATCAATTTCCTGATGTATTTATTAAATATTTCAGATGGTATTGATGAGTACCCCAGCCTTGAAGAGAATTACACTTGTCTCAAACCTATAAACCACAGGGCAAAAGCAGATCCATCAGCCTGGTGTGTGCACCTGCTACGTTGTGATGTCATGAAAGGAGCAACTTTGATCTTAGCTTCAAGGTGGGTTTCTACCATTTTTTGAATCACCAGTTTGCTTCTTTATTTGGCAACGGTACAATACTTCCAGTATTTTATTAATCATAACTAATTATCGTAAGAGATTATCATAATCTACAAGTAAATGATCATAGCTATCAATATTAAAGTTAATTAATTATATAGGAAATGCTAGGCGAGCCCCAAAACTCCTTGTCTACCCTCAAGGGCTAGGTTGAGCTCGGCCAGAGGGAGGAATTACTCAATGCTTGGTCAGTCTCCTAGGGGTCACTGAGTGGCCGCCCAGCTGCCCTCACCCCCACCCCCCGACCTAGCCTCCCTGGTTATTTTCCCCCGACTCCCATGTTATGTTTTTTTCCCTCCAAACTGGCACTTAGGAACTCATGTCCCCCTGAATCCCAATTTAAATTGTACACTTATACATTTCTTAAATTGCTCTTCAGACCATACAAGGACCTGCAATGCCTCAAATGTGAGCCTGTGTTTGAGGTTGTTGGACTGACGAAGCAGGGCATTTTGGACTTCATCGACCATAATGTAGATGCAGAGAAGATAGAGCGTGTGAGATCCTGCATGGAGACCAACCCTCTCGTGATGTCAGTGTGTGCAATCACTTACTTCTGCAAAATGTTTTGTCAAGTGTTGGCTGCCAATGAGTCAGAGTCTGTCTCTGCACTCAACACCTACACAAGGATAGGAGCTTTCTTTGTACAGGTGACATACAATATGACATCAGCATATTGGAATCAATCATAATGTATTAGAAATTATAATTGTAGATCTTTCACTTAGATATTTATAGAAGGTATATTTTGCTGACTTTGTTGCAGATGTACTTGTCTAAATGTCCGCCATCATTGAGAGCAGACTGCCTACAAGCCCTGGCCAACCTTGCCTACCATGGTCTGGTGTTGAGGGAACATATGGACCATCTACCCAGGCTTGTCTTCAACCATGAAGACCTCACCAGGGCCTCAGTGACTGGAAAAATACGTATGTTGGAGTTATGATTAGCCTATCCTTCCACTTTGAGGGTACTATTTCAGAATGGCTGTAGTGAATAATTCATGTATGATATCTTTACTGGTTTTGCTGTCCACATTTTAACTTATGAAAAACAGGACTAACCTAACACAAAGGCGGGAAAACTTTGGAACGACTTGGAAGTCATGCCAAATGAGTAGAAACCAAATCCGCTTATAAGAAGGTTGAAAAATCTCAACAAGGAGCTAAAAGTTCACACGATGACAATGAAGATTTAGAGCATATTATTATCGCTCTTTTGGAACTTTAAATGTGATCATCGGTAAGATTTAGACCATTTGGAGATTTCTCGCAACGATGGCTGCTGCGCAACCCTGTTTGAACAGCGACAACAAGGAGGAAATTTACTTCAACGCTAGTGATTGTAGCGGTAAGGAAAACTCAAAAACTGATTTACAAACTAAAAGTGAACAATTAGAGGAGAACAACAGTCAAATTAGTAATCAGATCAGAGAATTCATTGAAGATGTGAAGAAGAAAGCATTGTTAATAGTGTGTGGGAGACAAAACGATAGCAATGAGAAAGTTCATAACTCCCGCGACCCAGAACCAGGCCTAGATCCAGGCACGCAACGGCCCCTGGATGTGGACGGTAAGGAGCACGACGTTCAAACTGAATCAAATCAAGCTAGAAATATCCCATCGCTACAAGCTATATCAGCAGCTAATTTTAACATGCTTATGGACAACATGGTTGAAACAATAACTAATAATGTAACAGAAAAGGTCTCGTTGCAATTATTTGAACACTTCGGGAAAAATGAGAATGCCTTTCCAGTGAATAAACCACTGTCTCCGAGCCTTATTTCTCTTTCCTTGACCCGCCCTCGGTTGCCTAGTTCTCAGTACATCCCATTCTATTTCCCCAGATACCATTTTTACCCTATCCCTATTTATACGCCTGCGTTCACCCTGGGGTCCCCTCATAGTTAGAGTGGTACCCCTTATCCCCGTTATTACATAACCATGATCCCACTTGGGATCCAATGGAGCGCTGGTGCCTGATAGCACCACCACATGATCCCCTATTTTTAGATCCTTTGCATTTGCTCTGGCCCTTAATCTCTCATAATTAGCCACTCTACTGGCCTCAGTGCGCTCAGCAGCTTCTCTGAACGCATCTGTTAAGGCCTGTAGGCGCTCACTGAGTATGGCATCTTCTGTTCCCTCTGGAGTGGGGAATATTTTAGAAAAGGGATATCTTGGATTGGTGCCGAAAGTTAAAAAATATGGTGTAAAACCAGTTACACAAGAAGTGGAGACTCTATGTGCCCAGAGGGTTGGACCTAAATGGCTCTCCCACTCTGCTGGTCTTGCATTGATGAATTTTCTTAGTATATTTTTAAAAGTTTTGTTAAATCTTTCAATTTTACCGTTTGTCTGGGGGTGAAAAGCTGTAGAATGCCTTACTTCAGTGCCTATGGATTTAAGGTACCCTTCCACTTGCTGGTTCATAAATTCGAGTCCCCGGTCGGTGATGAGCACCTCTGGGGGGCCATACCTAGGGACATATTCATTAGCCAGATAATTAGCAATGTTTTTAGCTGCTTTGGAGGGTATGGGTTTGACTTCTACCCAGCCAGTTGTGTGATCTATTACAGTCAAGATGTATCTATTACCTTTATCAGAGACCGGGAAGGGACCACAGAGATCCATTCCCAGTATCTGACCAGGATATTTTGCTATTGGCATCGCAGTAGGAGGTACACGCGCCCTACCCACTCTGTTTACAGCACACCTAGCGCATCGGATTAAGACATTATAGGTATCTCTTCTCATGGTGGGCCATTTATAAGCCTCTTGGATCCTATCTAAGGTCTTCCTCATGCCCTGGTGGCCTACTTCAGTGTGGGCGCGCCTCACTACTCTATGCCTAGCTGAGGGTGGCAGGACCAGGCGGGGGTAGGCTGGCTTGCCTGGGGGAGGGGTGAGAGTGAAAAGCATGCCATCAATTATGGTGTAATCCCCCTCATCCTCCATCCCCTGTTGAAATTGTTCCAACTCCCTCTGTTCTAAACGTATTTTGTCTTTCTCGAGTTTATCAAATTCCCAAGGAATTTCATTTATCTCCTCCAAGGCACAGACTTCAAGAGAACTGAGAGTCGGCCCTTCCTTCTTGGGGTTTGTTTTTATTCGAGAAAGCATGTCTGCCCTGATATTGTTTGCCCCTTTTCTATATTCAATGGGAGCCCCAAACTCTGCTATTAATACTGCCCATCTTTGAATTTTGGTGTTTTCTCCCACAAACAGAGACTTTAAAGGCTTGTGGTCAGTGTAAATTTTGAATTCGCTACCCTGTAGATAAGGTCTGAGCTTATTTAAGGCATACACGATTGCATAAGCTTCCTTTTCAATCGTAGCCCAATTGAGTTGTGGCCGAGAGAGTTGTTTAGAGATATACTGAACTGGCCTCTCTATGCCTTCACTATCAGACTGGACCAATATGGCGCCGATTGCGTAATCACATGCATCGCTATAGAGACGATAAGGCTTATCCAACTGAGGGTGCGCCATTACTCTATCTGAAGTTAGTAATTCCTTCAGAGTTTCAAATGAGCTTTGCTGCTCTTCCAACCATTCGAACCTGGCATACTTTTTGGTAAGTTTGACCAAAGGATGAGCTACCTTAGCATAATCTGGGATACATTGACGGTAATACCCAGTCATTCCTAGGAAGGAGCAAATTCCGCTCACATCCTCTGGAGGTAGCATATCCCTGATAGCACTACATTTATCTGGGTGGGAATTAATTCCATCTTTTGAAACTTGGTAGCCGAGGAGATCTACCTTCTCTTGTTTGAAAATACATTTACTCTTTTTGACTGTAATTCCGTATTCTTCTAATTTATCAAACACCAGAGCCAAATGGTGATCATGCTCCTCTTCAGATTTGGAATAGATTACAATATCATCTATGAAAGTCATGCAAAATTTGCCAATAAATTCCGAAAACATTTTGTTCATGGCCCGTTGAAAGACGGCTGGTGCGTTAGTGAGTCCAAAAGGTATCCTACGGAATTGAAATAGGCCCCTATGGCACACAAACGCTGTCTTTTCCATGCTATCCGGGTCCATCTCTACTTGCCAGTAGCCGCTTTTTAGGTTGATGGTGGAAAAGACAGTTGATCCTGCTAAACTGTCAAAAATATCTTGAATATTTGGAAGTGGATGAGCATCCTTTTTGCTTACCGAGTTTAGTTTTCTGAAGTCGACACAAGGTCTATTGCTCCCATCTTTCTTTGGGACCAACAATATCGGGCTTCCCCATGCTGAGCTGCTGGGTTCTATTACTCCCAGCCCCAGCATTCTACAAGTTTTCTCTTGGCCAGGGGCAAACGATAGGGGCGTTGATTAATTGGGCGCGCATTTCCAGTATCTATGTGCATTTTCACATCTTTAAAGGTACCTAATTTTCCCTGTTTTCCTATGCCAAAAACAGCGGGGTATTTTTCTTCCCATGCTTCTGCCTCTGTGTGGATAGAGGCGAATTCTTGATCTGCACTACCCACTTGTTGCCTTCTGTAACTTTCTTTTTCTGAAGCTAATTTGGGCATCTAATATAAATAAGGCATCATCCCCCAGAAGCAGCTCATGGTGAAGTCTTCTTACAATATAAACTGGAAATGAGCTACCCCCCAAGTTAACTATCGCCTGCCCTTCAGTTTTGAGATAATGACCAGAGAGTGATTTAAGAGATTCCCCCTTTGTCAATACGAGAGGCCGATGATGGGTTTTGCAAAAGGCTCTCCATACATCCTCTCGCATTAGACTCCTTGACGCGCCGGTATCAATGAGTGCATGCATCTCCATCCCCGCCACTGAGATGGAGAGACAGAACCTCTCATCCGGCGTTTCTATTCCCCCTGGTTAACATATTTGGCTGGCTTTTGAGTGGTAGAGGCCATCTGCATGGCCGCCACCACTGCAGCCTGTACATGTGCATAGCGGTAGGAACATTCTCTTGCGAAGTGTCCCTCCTCCCCACACTCATAACAGACATTTTTACCCCTAAACCTTTTCCCTCCTCCCTGCTTATTTTTTTCCGGTCCTGGATTATCATTTCCCTTCCCCTTCCCTTTCCCTGGGTGATTTACTACCTGAGAACTGGCAATCGGGGGTGGGGGATAGGACGTGTTGAAATATGGGGGATACATAGGCAACATGGGTGTCTGAAAGGGGTACTGGGGTGCTGCACCTGATTGGGGAACGATCACTGTGGAGTTGGATGGTTTCCCCGTCTCCATCCTTTCTACTAATTTTGTAAGGTAATTCACCTTTGACTCCAAATCAGCTATTAGCTTCCAATCTGAAGCATCTGTAGGATTTGGCCCAGAAGGGGCCATTCTCTTAGGGAGGATAGCCCCAATTTCCATTGGTTCATCCTTCCTATCCCCTCTGGTAGGTTGCCCTGCCAGAGCGAAGGTGTGAGCAGCAGCTGAGGCTTGTCTTATTGCCTCAGCCAGGGTATCAGGGCGAGCAGCAAATACGTCATGACGTATTTGCTCATCCCTGAGTCCCAACACAAAATTCCTGACCAACGTCTCTTGGACTATCTCGTGGTCAAGGTTATCCACGCTGTAAGCCCTCTGAGATGCTAGCTGGAACTTGCGTCCGTATTGCTTCGCATCCTCATATGGGAGCTGATAGAGGTCGGTGAGCCTTGCTCGCAGCTGCTGTTCCTCCTCTTCATTCATGAAGAGGCGGAATATCTCAGCCCTCGCCAGATCCCATGTCCCATTGGCCGGTACCTGCAGGAATCCTGCCACGCACCTCGCTAGAGGCCCGCTGGCAAGAGTTCCCAAAAGCTCTAGAGTGAGCGTATCATTCGCTACACAATAGGCCTTTGCCCTGCTTATCCCATCTAGCCACTCTCTCAAAGTGTCCTTATTGGACCCATCATTTACTCCTAGCATGGCGCCATGGCATTCCATGCGCCTTCTGACCTCTTTGATAGCTGCAAACCTGGCCCTCCTTTGACCCTCGTCAAGCATGGCCAAGTCCGCGGCATTGAGATCCCAATTGATGTCCGCCATGTTTTACACTTTGATGAGAGAGAGAGAGAGAAAAAAAAAGAAAACTAGATGGCACAAGGTACAGAGTTATAACCAACAGAACCCAGAACCTAGCAAAGTTTTACCCCGAACATTGCTCACCCACTCTCCTTGTATTATGAGTGTTTGAGTGGGATCATTCTCCCAACCCTATACAGTGGCCCAGATCCACCCTCCACACATCCCATAAGTATAATTTATAAGCTCAATCAGAGTTTTAGAGTTCCACTCACCTACTCCTCCAGCTCATCTTGCCTCGCCTAGGCTATGTCTCACTTCCAGTCAGAAGATTGGGTTGTTGCTCAACTTAGCAACTGAGTCTCTTAGTGGTTCGCCAGTGTAAAGAAGTCTAAGGGTTTTTAGCCCATAGGTTCAGTAAGATGAAGAAGTGAGACAAGAAGTCCGAGGTTGTAGTTCGTCTGGATTCGGCCTAGGCGGTGGTGACTCAGCGAGTACCTAGGTCCTAGTCTTTCACTTTATTTATACTCCAAAATCATGAATTATTCATATAATCAAACCCAGGAAATATTCCACTGGCTCTTCCCCTTCCCTCTAATTGGTTGAGGGAGAGAGGATCTTCCTTGCCCACACGCCGACCTCTGCTCCCCAGGCAGAGACCATAAATGGAGTGCATGCAAGTTGGATCCCTCTCCTCAGCCACCCCCCTCCCACCCCTACTCATAGATCCCAAGGCTCGTGCCAGCCCCCCCCCCCCCCCCCCCCTCCCTCTTAGGCCTTCCCCCCTCTTGATAAACCCAGAGCAGTGGATACAGTAATTGGGTCGGGCTGGGGGAGGCGGGGTGAGCCCTGAGTGGCTCATCTCCCCCTCCCTCCTGGCCAGGCCATGTGTGGCGTGCATGCCCCGACCATGATCAGGGCTAAATAGGTCGGATCTTGGGCCTAAAGATTTCAGTTCTTTACAACGTATCAGGTAACGTTAATTCATCCGTGGTAGCTTTTTCCAATCCGTCCGGTTCTACCGTTAGACTGAATTGTGACATGATAGTAGGGAGAGTTAGCATTGTGACTTTGGTGTCCGATGCTTCCCTACCTGACGAGGAAGAGAATGAAATGATTAGGACAGCTATCATTAATTCCATACAGGTGATGGACTCGCCTATTGTGGATGATGAGCTTCTGGTTCCTGATATAGTTGTCCCTCCTTGTCCGGAAAATCCGTTAGAGAAGTTGGTGAATGAAACTCATCTGTCTGAAAGAGAAGAAAAAGAGTTAGTTAGAAAACTGCTCTATGATTACCAAGACTGTTTTTCCTTACCTGGCACCAAAGTTGGTTGCACTCACTTGGTCCGCCATGTGATTGACACTGGGGATGCAATCCCTGTAAAGCAAGCCTATCGCAGGTTGCCAGTGGCCAGGCGAGATGGAGCAGAGGCGGAAATCTGGAAGATGTATAAAGAAGGCAGAATAGAGCATAGTAATAGTCTGTGGGGAGCTCCCATCGTTATGGTTGCTAAGAAAGATGGAACCCAGAGATTTTGTGTGGACTATCGCCAACTGAATTCCGTGACTAAGAAGGATAGTTTCCCTCTTCCCCGGATTGATGAATGTGTTGAAGCCTTGGGTGGGAACCAATGGTTTTGCACTTTAGACTTAGAGTCCGGATATTGGCAGGTTGCAATGGATGAGGAAAGTAAGCACAAAACTGCTTTTCTGTCCAGTGTGGGTCTGTTCCAGTTTAAAGTTATGGCTTTTGGACTGTGTAATGCCCCTGCCACTTTCCAGCGCATGATGGACCGTATGTTGGACGGATTGCGTTGGAAAGCTTGTTTAGTATACCTGGATGATGTGGTGGTCTTTGGAAAGACTGTCCAAGAATGTGCGGACAACCTAAAATTGGTATTGGAACGCATTAGGGAATATGGGCTGAAGCTCAAGCCTAAGAAATGCGAGTTCTTCCAAAAAGAGGTGAAGTATTTGGGTAGGATCGTTTCTGCTGCTGGAATCCGGGCGGATCCGGCTAAGATAGTTAAAGTGCAGGAATGGCCTGTCCCAAAGACTGCTAAAGAAGTAAGACAATCTACATCGGGAAAGTCTTGGAATGACCAGAAGCGGCTAGCCTGAGCGTGGGAGCCTTAGGGGGTTATTTCCGAGTAGGAATCAAATACTGTGAAGCGAAAAACATCAGGAGACTTCATAAATGAGCCAAGATTATATAGGTGGACTTTGTGGAATTATTTTCACAACCATAATCTGGATATTGAGAAGAGAAGTTTCACACGGCATCGCCACTATGACTGACGTCGTGGGTAAAGTCGTTGACGCGGTGATGGGAGTTCTCAGCCCAAGCAGGACTCAAGTAGAAAGTTACAAGGTAGGAATAAATACTGGCCTAGACGGAAAATCAATTGATAATGAACTGATGAGTGATGAGGAGGAAGTTGTAATCATGAAAGATCTTCCTGATCATAGAAGGGCTAGAGAAACAACAGAGTTGAACACCGATGAAAACTCACTCGAAACGGAGAGCCAAAGTGTTAGTGACAGCCAAAGTGTTAGTGACAGTGGTGACGATGGGTTGGGCCCGACGACGTTGGCGCTTAACTCTTCTGTCACAGCCAAGGTCGATGATCAAAGTTCGGAAAAAATGAGTTTGAGTGACTATTGTTTACAGACTGTGATTCTCCCATTAGTAGATAGCGTAGTGAACCAAGAACAAGTAAATTCTAGTGCCACTAGAACCACATTGGTAGATAGCATTTGCATATGTAGCGACGATGACTTTGACAGTGACACGACGTTGAATCAATCTTACTGTCAATCGACGGATGAGTCAACAAAAACGGGTCCCTCGTCTAGCAAACGATCTTTCGATCAAACACAAGTGCCATTATTAAATGCTAACATTGGGTCAAATAACAGTGCTAAATTAACTGAAGGTTCCGGACCAGACAAAGAGAAGGACCTCGTGGAATTAATTGTAGGGAAGGTTCTTGAACAAATTATTCCAAAACAAATGCATAGAGAGAACTTAGCGTTGAAATTTGAAACATCTGCGTCAAAAAAGAAAATCAGTCACCTTAACAGGAAGGTAAATAATACAAACGCCTGGACCGAACTCAGGTATAAGAAGTTGGCAAAAAGGATGGAAATTATGGAGAAATCGTTTCCCAAAGTTATTGAGAGTTCTAATAATGTGGGGATGGAAAGATTGATGTTTGTCTCAAAAGTGGAGACAAGTATGGAAGAGGTGAGAACAGCAGTTGGCATTACAGATCGAGTGAAATCAATGGAAGACATGGCTGGGAAAGCCATTAGTGAATTAAATCAGGCAAATTTGAGAATCACAAAATGTTTTCAGGAAATAGAGAAGACAGACTGTGGAATAAAAACAAAGGAAAGGGAAACCACAAAAATGGCAGATAGTGACATGGCAGAAGACACGGAAAAAAATGAGGAGGGAGGTACTGCGATAGTAGTAACTAGAAAGAAAAAACTGTTGAGAGCAAAAAAGGTGATAAAATTGAGTAAGTCCAAAGTTCGCAAACCAAGGAAATTAGTCAGGGGCAAAACCATTTTACCGCAGGCCCAAAATATCAAAACACTTGAGATGGAAATAAATCATTCGATCGAGGAAATATATCAGACAATAGAGGAAGAGAAGGAGAAATTATCTGGTATGTCGGATAGTCTCAATGAAATGGATGGTAAACTTACAAAAATCAAGGGTGAATTAGGAGATATTCAGAGTCTAGGCCTCCCACAACTCCAAAAGGAGACTAGTACTGATGGCTCCACGCACTTGATTCTAGAAGAAATCCCTGAGGGGTGGGATAAGTACCCAATAAGGGACCCAAATAACCCTACAAATCAAAAGAAAGAGAAGACTAAATATTTCGTACGTGACTTGTTTACTTCCATCATCGACATCAAACAAGAAGAAATAGTTGACGCCTATCGGGTAGGCATTCCCAGAGAAGGGAAGATCAGATCTATTTACATTGAGATGTCGAGTGCCGAAGCGAAAAAGAAGGTACTGAATAATTCCAAGGAATTCAGAAGGCGAACAAAAATAGGATTATGGTTCAACAAAGTGGTAGTTGATCAGAATGAAAAGGACTATAAAATGCTAGTGGATTGCCATAAGCTTCTGCGATTAAAGAAGGTCCCAGCCGACCTAGTTTTGGGGCATGTGAAGATTGGGTCCAATGTTTACTCTCGAGATGACATGCACCTTTTCCCCAAAGGATGTAGACCAATGGATGTGGTGAGGTTCCCTGTTGAAGGAGGGGGAATCGGGTTCCACGGGGCCCATAGCCCATTCTCAAATTTTTATAAAGTTGACATCACTTATCAGTCAAAATCCTTCTATTCTGCGGAGCACGCATATCAGTGGAGGAAAGCACAGTTCTGCGATAAACCAGACATTGCGCGCCAAATAAAGAGCACGCGTAGTCCGGCGCATGCCAAAGCCATCGGCACAAAACTGGATGCTGCAATGTCTCCGCAGCAAATAGATCAATGGGGTCAGGTCGAGGTTAAGATCTTGAGTGAAATAGTGGCTATTAAATTCACAAAAAATAAGGAACTAAAGGCAATGATAACTGCACCTGAAAATGAGAGATTCTATGAAATTACTGGATCGAAGAAGTGGGGAGTCGGGCGTTGGGTGCGGGGCGTCCAAATTGCAAATGGCGGACGGGTGCCCCTGAAACCACGCTCATTCATCGGAGAAAACAAGTTCGGAGTAATATTGAACGAACTGAGGACCAAACTGCTAAACGGACCATAGGCAAGACTTGACGCCATACTGTGGAGGTATTGGAGAATAAAATAGGACTGTGAAACGAATAATTATGGATCAGGATAGGAAAGATCTGCTAGTTCTGAGTGATTCGAGGGGCGCGGGTATCAAAACATTACTCCGCAACATGGCCCCTGATATAAACACAGAAGTATATGTCCAACCGGGAGCGGGGACAACAGCCCTTGCGATGGGAGCCAGGAACATCATAATGCTAAGTAGGCCAAAATGCGTCATGTTATTATCCGGTATATGTAATATCACCCACAGAGACCGTGAGTCTAAAGAAATTAAGCTCAGGTACGTGAGTGAAACCGAAGTCGACACGGCAGCGACAGATGACATGGCTAGGGCGGTCAATATTATCAACCAAGCAATGCCACCTCCTCTCATCCAACAACTGAAAATTGTCTTCACAACCACATTCGGACTGGATCTAGTAAAGTATAACATCCACTCAGCCCGAAATAACTGGAGGCTCAGGAGACTTCTCACTCCTCAAAAGCTGATGGTTATTGGAGAAGATCAAGAAATATTAAACAGACAAGTTCTAGCATACAATAACAGCATAAAAAGGTACAACCTTGATCGTCACGTGCCTACACCCTATCTTTGTTCTCTCGTCCACCCACATAGGGCATCAAGGAAGCATAAGACAACAAAGAGAATGAGCTTTCAAAACCACTACTATCTCCTCGCAGATGATGGATGTCATCTTACTCAAGACCTCAAAGTCAAAGTTGCAGAAAGACTAATTGCAGCTTACGGAAAGTTATGAAGAACTAACCGAGGGGAGAGTTTAATTTAACCTATGACTCTTAGTAGTAACAGGAGCTCGCTCGAACCCGATCTCGAAACGAGCTATAGGTTGAAAAACAGACTCCTCCCACTGACCAGAGGGACAGTAAAGTAAAGTGATGACATTTTGAGGTAAATGATCGAACATTTTATACAGTCAAATAAAAGGTTAAATATAGACACAAAGGTCCAGTGTGTACTATAAATATATGGGATTTATGATTAAAAACGATATTATGATATGAAGGAATATAGATCCAGAATTACAAGTATACAAACAATATTAAACAGAAGGTAACGAATTGAAAAAGAAATGTAAATCTTATACTTTATAAGGTAAAATGTTGACATCTATTGTAAAAGTTCAGAGAAACATTGAGTACATGTGTATATGTAGCATATGACTATATATATGGTGAAACGCGATGGGTTTGTCAGAAGGAACTCAACAGATGTTAGTGCTCGCTCGAACCTTTCATTAGTGAGTTGCTGAAGACAGACTATTGCTTTACATATTGGGGATAATCAATTGATTAACTGATTGTCACATTATCACATATATAAAATTTTAGCGTTGATTCCTGCTAGGATCTACCCCCTATGTGGTAGCCCAGTTATTACATTACTGGGAAATTGAAAATGTTAATGTTTGGAACGATTTGTTCCTATTTGTTGTTTGTACGTATGGAAATCCCAGCATGTTTAGGGATAGAACCATTTAGTCATTACATTGTATTGTGCCCTGTGTTAGGGGGATACTCCTCCCTAAAAAAGGGGAAATCGACAGATCAAAATGATGGCTAAGAATAGTGTCAACATTGACAAAGAGGCTTTTAAAAAGTTGAAGGGCCTAAAGTTAGTATCCTGGAACATCAGGAGTTTATTTCCGAAATTGGACCAGGTTAAGCAATTTATTTTAGAATGTGAGCCACAAGTTATGGCGTTTCAAGAAACTTGGCTTTCCAAGAGCACTGTTAATGATAAAGTCTCTATCGATGATTATAATATAGTTAGGTCAGATAGAAGAAGCAAAAGAAGAGGGGGAGGCCTCATTTCCTACGTTCACAAGTCACTTGATATTAATGAAATGTATAGAGATATTGAGGTCTCAAACGAACACGTAGAAATACAAGTATTCGGAATCTCAAGGAAATGTTAAAGATAAGATATGTATTAATGTTTACAGACCGCCTCAGGGGGGATTGACTCAGGCAATAGAGCATATTGATAATATACTAAGCAAAATTGATACTACTAAAGAGATATTTATATTAGGAGATGTAAACTATGACTACTGTCATATTACAGATGGCACGACAGCAGGGTCGGATAAATTTAGAGGTCTGTTGGGGAAATACAACCTTCAGCAGATAATTAAAACGAGTACCAGAATCAGTAAATCTTCGGTCTCCACAATAGACCATATTTACACGAATGGGAAATGGTTGAATGCTAATGGCACAATAGAGGTAAATGTAAGTGACCACCTGCCGATTTTTGTCCAAATAAAAAAGGAGAGAAATACTTACAAAACGGACTCTTTTGAGGCCAGGAATACGAAGAATTTAGATACGAGAATTTTGAAGAATATATTATCAGACCTAGACTGGAGTGAATTATACAGAACCACGAATGTTAATGAAACGTGGAATTTGATTATAACTAACATAGAAAAATTTGTGGACAGGATGTGTCCAATAAAGAAATTTAATAAAGTACGAGTCACCCCTGAGTGGTATGGAACAACAATCATAGAGGCATCTAAATCTAGAGATAAGGCTTTTAGAGTTGCTAAGAAATCGAATTTGGAGGAAGATTGGGCAAGAGCTCGTTCCCTTAGAGGTAAGGTAAATACTATGATAAAAAAGGCCAAGGATGTATACTTACGGAATCAAATAAGAGAGCTTAAAACAGAACCGCATAAATTCTGGAATCTAATGAAGCCTTTAATTTCTTGTAAAGGGAGAAATAGTAGTAGTGAAGAAATTGCTATGTTATCCAAGGAGGGAAGTAAGCTAAAAGGCAAAGAAGCAGCGGAAATAATTAATAATTTTTTCGTTGAGATAGGCCCTGAGCTAGCACAAAAAATTAAAGTTGACGAAAGAATTCTTGCGGAAAGGGAGGAAATACATAGGGAGAGGGAAACAGAATTTAGCTTCCAATTTAGAAGAATTAGTGAATTAGATATTGAATTGGCCCTAAACAAAATAGGAAATTATAAGGCCTCCGGAATAAGGCTCTTGCCCACAAAAATCCTTAAACATTGTTTATTCGCTTTAAAAAAGCAACTTGCATATCTGTTTAATCTGACGATAGAAAATTCTGACATACCGACTGATTTCAAACAAGCTAATGTTACGCCACTGTTTAAAGATGGTGAGAAATATCTACCAGGCAATTACAGGCCTATATCATGTATCAAGTTACCGGCAAAATTATTAGAAATATGTATCCAAAAACAATTATCACAATATTTAGAAGGGAATGGATTATTATGTGATCAGCAGTTTGGCTTCAGGGGGGGGAAATCTATTAACAATGCCCTTGATAAATTACTGAGTAAAGTTTACACAAATCTTAACGAAAAGAGAGCTACGGATTTAATATTTTTAGATTTTAAAAAAGCTTTCGACACGGTGGATCATCAAATTTTATTAGCAAAATTGGGGAATTATGGAATAAAAGATAATGCATTGAAATGGTTTAAAAATTATTTAAGTGGCAGGTCGCAAAGGGTATTGGTAAACGGAGAACTCTCCTCCCTGAAGCCAGTGACCTGCGGTGTACCGCAGGGAACCAGTCTGGGGCCGGTAATGTTTATTATTTATATTAATGATTTACAGAAAAGTGTGAAAAAATGTAACGTTCAACTTTTCGCAGATGATACGGTCCTGTATGTAAATAGAGAATTAGGGAAGCCTGGTAGTGATGAACTTCAGAATGACCTGGATAACATTGTTAAGTGGTGTAAGGTGAACAAAATTTCCCTTAATATTAGTAAATGTAAAGCATTAACGATAAGGTCAAAAAGTGATCCTAGAAATATTGTTAACTACAAAATCGATGGCCAATTATTGGAGAATGTAAAGGAGTATAAATATTTAGGAATGGAGATTGATTGTAGGTTGAATTATAATGTTTTTCTCAGGAAAAAGATGTTTAGTGTAAGAGCAAAAGTTCACTCAATGTCGAAACTATATAATATATGCGACAAGAGTACTTTGTTACTTCTGTATAAAATGATGGTACTTCCTTTGATAGATTACGGCGACTTATTTTATGGTGCAGCGACAAAAACACACCTACAAAAGCTGCAGACACTTCAGAACTCGGCTATGAAAATAATTTTGAAACTCCCCAAATTAACGAGTACTAAAGAAATACATCGAACATTAAACATACCCGCAATAGAGACTAGGAGAAATAGCCACCTCTTAGATCTGGCTTATATGAGGACTAGAGAAGACACCAATATAGATAGTAGAACGATAGCATTAAGAGGATTAAAGGGAGGGAAAAAACTTATTGTACCGAGACCGAGGAACGAGATTTTTAAAAAATCCTATGTTTACAGACTTACCGAGCTGTGGAACAAATTACCCAGTGAGGTACAGAACATGAAAACAAGGATGCAGATGAGGAATTATCTGAGAACAACCTATTATTCAGATTTTGATATATACCTAGCTGAAGAAAAGAAAGAATAGATACAACAATCATATGTTTAATTCATAACTAGGATTGAGCAAATGATTGAATTGGGTGAAAAGGAGGTGCCATTCAAACAAACAGAACTGTATGTAAAACATATTAAAATTCACTAGTAGAATAAGATGGACAGTAAGGTCACACTGTATGCAAGATGTATGCATCATGGTTGGAATAGTAAATCATCCAGGCGTGGATTAAATCCCAACCTGTAAATAAGGCTTGTAAGTCCTTAGTAAAAGACCGATATCACAGTAACAATTAACAAAAGCTATACCACATAATTATATATCTGACTTCATGTACTTTGTATTATGTATTATGTACTTAGAATTAAGATGTTGGGATTTGGGATTGGCTCAGGGATAAATAGAAATTAGTAATCAAAGAATATATATAACTGGTCGAAAGGACAATGAACATTTAATTTAATTGAAGAGACAATTGAATATTGAACAACGAAGGACAATGAACACTTAATTGGAAAGACAATTGAACATTGAGCAACACAACACTGATTGTGACGACGATGATGAACATGGTTGTGTCATTTATCGATTGCAGAATATATAATTAAGCATAAAATCAAGAGCCGGGGAAAGGGGGAGTTCCTTTTTCATATCATTACCTATATAATGTATATTGTACTAATGTTTATGATCCAGATAGATAAGCAGTGCACATCGTAATATGTTCTTATAAAGGTAAAACTTGTAATGAGCTAACTGGGCTTCACCAGGAAGATCTGCTACAGCAGAGGTCGACAACCTTGTTCTGAATAATGTAACTGTTTGATAAATGGATCAGAATAAAAAATACGATATATATATATATACAATTCCTTGTAAGACCAATGTCCAGAGAGAAAAGTGAAGGAGAAAGTTACCATTGGGGTGAAACCCAGAGGTAGGCCTAAGAAAATTAGAACAGCTGGAGCAAAACTTCCTCCTTCCAACGAGAAACAGACAGTAGATGTTGGTCCTGCTGTTGTTTGGGTTGGTAGGAGGAAGCCTCAGAAGAAGAAAAAGAAATTAAAAATTTCTCCGGTTGTGCTACCTCTTAAGAGAAGAGGCAGACCCAATAAAGCTAAGACGGATACAGTTGTGAAAAAGCAATCTGTTCCTCTGGTTTTGGCGGATTCTGCTAAGCCCTTGAAAAGAGGGAGGGGGAGGCCAAGGAAAAATTTGGACATTGTTCAAAATGTTCCTATTTCTCCTGTGAAGAAGACGGACAGTGTTCCACCAGTAATTGCAAGGGCTAAGCGCATGCATAAAGCTCCATCAAGATTGCAATATGGAACTTAGGCTTTAAAGTACAGGTGGGACTTTCCTGATGGTCTCACAGCAGTTATACACAACGAGAAGTCGGTGGCTGAAATATCGGATAAGTCATGCTGCCCTTTCACGACATTTGAGAAATTCTTTATTGAATTGTTTGAGTGGCTGGGAAAGAACCATCCAGTCCGTAGAGCTTGTTAGAAACTGCACTGAGAAATGGCTTAGCTTGGGAGAACCCTTGAGTTCTAGCTGAACTAAGACTCCCCGGGAAGCTTGAATCAGCTCAGAAATTGGGTTGAAATTGCTATTAAAATCGGCTAAGTGGACAGTGGGCTTTATGGACAATGTTTCCGCATTTGTCTCCACGGAAGATCAGAGCAGGCTGCATACTTTAACATCATTGTACGCCCTGTAGTAGAGAAACAGTGATAGCTATGTTTGACAGTAGTCTGAGCGGGAAGGTGGCGCTGGGGATTGGTGGCGACTTTGAGTACTACAGTTACCACGCTGGCCGTGAGCGCTGTAGTGTTGCACCCTTTCTCACTCCACTTCCGTGACGCTACAAAACAACAGCTACTGGCACAACTGAACTCGGAACCTTGCCAGAAAGAAGTGAGTTGAATTGGGTTAAAACTTGCTTGACAATAGCTGAGTTGTTATCGACTTGATAGTTGATAGTTGTCTGCTACTAGACACGTTGTGTTGGTGTTTTAGAGAAGTTTTGATTACATGTGATAGTTAGAGAAAGTTCGGTGAAATGTTTGAGACGTCAGCCATGACACAGGCGCTTTTTGAATGAATGGCGAATGAATGGGGTGGAAGTGTATATCGAGTTAGAGCTCTATACACCACCAATGGTTATTTATTTGGCTATCCACCAACCCATACAGAGTTCCCTGTGCAATATTTGACTTTTTTGATAACTTCTATCCAGGAGTTAGACTGTGTTACTTCGGTATTTATTGAACCTCTACTGACTATATGTAATATGGAACGTAGAGGGTGGTGCTATTTGTTGTATGACTATGTATGTAAACACTTGCGAACGTTTTCCATCAAGCTGAGTGTTATTCTTTTTCTTTCAGAAAGGAAAAGATTTTTGGTTAGCAAGTCAAGTTCGCTTGGTTCACCATGGAAGGTGAAGACGATGGACGGTTTGACGTTGAGCAGGTGGGGTCCAGTGAAGACACTGCCGCCCACCTAACCGAGGCTGAGGAAGCTCGTCTCCTAGACGGTGCAGCAGATCTTTTGTCACTTGATCCGGCCAACGACACTGAAGTCAGTGATTTGGCTGCCCGGACAAGGCAGACGGATCCGGACATCCGGCCGTTGGGTCAAGAAATCCGGGCCTTGAAGGGTGAAGTGGATATGGAGACTGGTGGGGAAGAAGGTGCGCTTGCTACCCCTCTCCGTCGTAGTCAGAGAAAATCTGCTTCCCCCAGGAAGGTGGATAGGAAAGGACATGATGGATCCGGAAAAGTCCGGGAAGAGAGACAACGACATGCCTCCGCCTCTCCTGCTCTCCGTGGACATACCACAAGAGGAAGGAGTCCTGGCCCTCGCCACACCACTAGTGGGCCTTTGGCTGTGTCCACTATGAAGGCTAAGGATGAGACCAAGACTCCTGGTACTTCTGGGAAGTCAACTGAACACAAGAAAAAGATCAAGAAACGCCACTACCATCTGGCCGAGAAGCGACGGGAACAGCTCGCTTCTCGTGGAAATATAGAAGCGTTCAGACGGGAGTTGGACTCTGCAACGGATGTGGTTCCCCTGGACCCTAGTTCCGACCAACCCGGGTCCGGGGTAGTCACCTGTCCGGAGTCTGACTCCGAGGAGCGTGAAATAGCAGGAGACGGACAGATGGCCAGATATGAGACCAGAGTCTGGCCAGAACTGGTGCGCGAAGACTCCATGGATCGAGGGACGTACTCCAAGCTTGTTGAGGCGCATAGGTTGTGGGAGCCGGGTCACCGTTGCCCCTTCCTTGTGTGTAGGCTACTATCTCTTAATTCGGGAGGAGTCCGTGTTTTCAGTTCACGCGAGAGACTATTCAGACATCTGTGTGAAGAACATGCCCCGTTCATACAGGTCTGGATCTGCCCCTTCACCAGCTGCTCTCAAGTATTGGACAGAAGGGTGGAGCTGATCCAGCACCTGATGAACGGGGAGTCAGTACAACATCACTTGACTAGACCCCAAGCTAGAGATAAAGCCGTGAAGGTTCTCCCCACTACCAGACCCAATCATGTCTTCCAAAAGATGACGTATATGGCCGGCCAACACCTCCGTGTCACGCGCCGGGCCACTGGATCTTATCGAATCCCCAGGAAGACTAGGTCTGAATCTGAATCTGGAGAGTCCGGCTCTGTATCCGGCTCTGGAATTGGTAGGTCCAGGACCTCATCACGTGCTGCTGCTGCTGCATGGAAGCAGTAAGAGCACCGCTACCGATGCTGAGGGGAGTTCGTCCAGTCGAGACCGCTCACACTCTCACAAAAGGCATCGATCCGTGTCCTCTGACACTAGGATGAAGGACTCAGCCTCTCTCCCAAAGAGGGCCTGTAGGAGAGCGCAGGAGTGGTCGGAAACCATCTTGCAGCATCTACCTTCGCCTGTTGAAAGCTTGGAATTGGTGCAACATGCTGAGGGCGTAGTCTCTGACGCTTTGGAAAAGGTAACTGACGCGGCAGAAACTGCCCGGACGGAGCTTTTGTCCCTGATGAAGGAAGTCACTAGGCCACTTGTGACTATTGGAGATGTCCGGACAGCAGTGGAACAACTGGGAGATCTTCGAGAGGAAGCTAGGAGCCAAGAGGGAGTAGTGGATGGGTTGAGGAGGTTACTTGCCACAAGTGACGCTAAAGTTCGCCAGTTAGAGGAAGACAATTTCCGTCTCCGGTCCATGCTGGATCGAGAGTCCGGATCTCTTAGCGAGCCTGTAGTTGGAAATCCGGCAGTACAGTCCGGAAGTCCGTCTGAAGGAACTTCTTCTGCCATTGCTACTCCAGCAATAACTACACCAGCCGTGCCTCCTGTACAAGCCCCACTCCCGTTGGGTCCGGCCCAGTTGCCCCAACTCCTCATGCTGAGCAACTTGTTGAGGACGTTGCAACAGACCCCAGCTCTAGTTCCGCCTCCAATTCCGCCTCCAGTGCCACCTGTTCCCTGGACCCCCGGACGAGATGGACAAGCTCCGAATCTGTATGAGATTCCCCCGTGGCTCTTTAGCCCCACTACGCTGATCCATCCTCAGGGAAATCCGGATGCCACTGGAGCTCCAAACAACCCGGACAATCCTCCCCCAGAGTAAATACTTTTCTACTGGGATATGCTGTAAGAGACTGTCATATTCTATTTTTCTCGTGCATATAGATGTCCGGATGTGTTCCTGTTTCTAAAAAGAATACGTGTTATGTTCTGTTTTTGCATTTTTTGTACTTTTTTTATTATTATGTGCCGTGTCTGCTCTATATCTATATATATCATCGAGGACTCAGGAAGCTCCTGCCTGTATACAGTTGATTTGCTTTTTATGGGAAAGGTTTTTCTTATAAAATTCTTGCCTGTTCTCTTATGTAGATAGGACACAAATGCTGTTGTATTCTTTTTAACTCAGTTGTGTTACTGTATTATGACTTTTTGTCATTTCACTTGTTTATTTCGGATTTTCTTATATTAGAGATGTAGCGACCTGGTCTGTGTTAAGTATGTAGCTAGGACACCATTTGCTGCTCCTTTTTGTCACCAAGAAGACCTACTTTAACTCTAATTTTCCAGGTTCGCATTGTGAATTCTCTTTTTATTTTTATCCGTATAAAACCTTATAGTACTTTGTACTTATGTTTAGTTGATCTTATGACGATTTTTCAAAAGGGTTTTTAAAAATCTAAAAATAAGGGGGGGTATTGTAGTAGTTTCGCTTCATACCTCTAGGGCCAATCCATAAAGGATTGGTACCTTTGCTTTCACACAGAGGGATCTGTGTTTGATCCTCTGCATTTACGAGTAGAGTATTTCTAAATGCTTTGTTATCCCTTATCTACACCTCAATTCTTATTACTGTAAACGTATTTATTTTCGCGCGGATAAATTTTCGCGCACTAAGTACTTTGACACCTTTTCGCGCGGATTTAAATTCGCGCAGCAAGGAAGCCTCACACTTTGTTTATGTAATAATTATAGGTTCGCGCAGGATTTAAATTCGCGCACATTAGGGTGTGCGCGAAAATCGCGAAAATAAATACTGCGCGAACATTAATACGTTTACAGTATATACTCCTGTAAGAGTATCTCCTCTGTTTATATATTCCATGTCATTTCTATATTATGTGTCACTTGATTGTATGTGTTTATCATATTACCTGATGTGTTCTGACACCTTTATGTGCTCCGGTTTATAATACACTACCCTTGCCGGGTAATCCGGATAGATTGCCGTTTTACGGACTGGAATAAACAGAGATACGGGGAATTGGCTTCGTTAAGTTGTTTATTCATTGTCGAGACTCTGCGAATCGCTACACATATATATATATATATATAGGGGCTATACTGATATACAGGTGCCTACATTGGTATATACACATATATGGGGTTATATAAAGGTGTAACAACTGTCATGCAAATTATACTGGTACCTAGTAACTATATTCATGGCATGAATATAACATTCCCATAAGTCTATATATGGGCAGATCCATATAAGGATCCTTTATCCAGGTCAGTTGAGTACAGGAACTATATTTAGTGTGACTAGGAAACATACACACGAGTGGTTATATATATATAGCTAATGGTTGCAAGCAGGATATATAGTATGCTAGTGATTTCACATATATAGTAATTAATGATTACTGTTTATAATATAATAAATATATTCATGGCATGAATATAACAGAGTGATGAAAAAAGAAGGATAATAGAGCAATGGGAATTTTGGGACCATGATAGAAAGCATATAGTAGAGCAGTGGGAACAGAGAATTAGTGATCCCAGAAAGCGAGATAGACACGATCAGATCTGAAGTAAAAAAAGTTATAACCTTGAACAATCAACAAATCGAAGATATGAAAACACAAAAGGCTTCGATGGAATCACTGATTAACAAAGCCCAATCAAAAATCAATGATTTCAAATCGCAGGGTAACTTAGATACAGAAAGGGGAAGTGAGAATGATATGTTGAGACCTCCGAAGGAAGAAACGAATCATTTAATAGTCGAGGGGCTACAGGAGCCTTGGATGACAGTAAATGGGTCACCTCGTGCATCGATTACAAGTAATGATAAAATACACAACTTCCAGGAAGACACGTTAAAAGAAGTACTAGACATGTTCACATCGATAGACCAATCATTCAAAGCAGATTACATAGTCAAAACATACAGAATAGGTGTCCCACATATGTACGATAACAGAGCCATATTCATAGAATTCGACAGTGTTGACAGGAAGAAAACCATAGTCTCGAAAGCAAGGAACTTGAGAACAAATGATCCTTTCAAGGGAGTTTGGTTTAACAAACTGGGTACATCACCTGACGATGGGAGTATGGAACTGGTGAAAAATTGTCATACTTTATTAAGGCTAAATAACAAATCTGTGACTTCCGGTTCGGCTGATTTCGAAATACAAGCAGGGACTAGGCCCACTTTTCTTTTCAGCTTTACTCGGGAAATTCTTGTCTGTGGACATTGTGCAAATAAGGAGATACTTTTGAACTGTCTAAGAATACCTAGGATTACGAAAAATAACAAGGGTTCATCACGAAGAGAGTTTTCTGTTCGCAGAAATCTACAGGTGGGAGCTCAGAGCTAACGGTTGGCTTGCCGCCATTGTGGACGCCAAATAGACGCACTAGCTAGCTAACGATCACGCTACCATTGCAAAACGGAACGCCAAATGTTACGGGATAGCATTGGAGGACCGTTGGATATACGCAAAACGCTGGTTTAAGAGAATTGACTATGACTAAAATTTAATCAGGACAATTTAATCAGACCTACGGTAGGATATATGCCGGGTTTACACGAGGGACTAAACAGACTATAGCAAAAATTTTTTGAAAACAACAATGTTATTTCTGATAGACAAAACGGTTATAGAAAGATGAGGTCGACTCTCGATACAATAGCAGACTTAACTGATGACATATTTAATGGAAGAAACAATTGTGCCACAACCTTTGCCGTATTCTTTGACCTGAAAAAGGCCTTTGATACGGTAAACCATCACATTCTCTTGTCAAAGCTAGAAAAATACGGTATTAAAGGCAATTTATTGAACTTACTGCGCAACTACTTATCAAACAGAACCCAAGTCACCTCTTGTAATGGCACTTTGTCAACTGTTAAAAATATCTCGTATGGGGTACCTCAAGGTTCCATATTAGGTCCTTTACTGTTTCTAATGTATATAAACGATGTCTTGTGCACTGTAAGGTTAAACTATTTGCTGACGACACTGTTATCTACTGTACTGAAAATAATGTTAACTCTCTAAATGCTAAAATACAAGAGGATGTGAAAAACTTTTTCAATTGGTGCCAGGCCAACAAGCTCACACTTAACATATCAAAAACCAAATGTATGCACTTCAGAGGCCCTAGATCGAGAGTAGGTCATGTCGAACCAAACCTTTTTATAAATAATACCCAACTAGAAAATGTAACAAATTATAAATATCTAGGCATCACGCTGGATACTGCACTGAAATATAACGTACAAGTTAGAGAAACCCACAAGAATGTCAGTCACAAACTTTATTTATTGAGAAGAATTGCCAAGATGGTTCCGAATTATGTCTTAATGAAAATTTTCAAGGCTCATATCTTACCTCTATTTGACTATGGTGATGTTATCTATAGTGGATGTGTAGCGGGTGAACTGGACAGACTACAGATCTTACAAAACAAATGCTTAAAGGTGGCTCTAAAACTACCTAGGTTAACTGACACTCTTTTTGTTCATCGCTTGGCCTGTGTGCCCAAACTAGACGACCATAGAAAAGCTCATGTACTAAATTTTGCTTTTAAGAGGAGTAGAAAGCCAAACTTCCTCAACAATAACAACCGAAATACTAGATTATGGGATGGTCCTATTCTTTTGACACAGAGACCTAAATCTACTTCTTATGACTTTCACTGTGTTCAAAGAAAAACAGCAATACTATGGAATAACCTTGATGCTGAATCGAGAAATATTGAATCTTATATAAATTTTAAGGCCTTAACCAAGGCCGAAAGCTTGGTACCATTGTACTTATAATGTCACTTACTACTCCTATTCTTCATCCATCACCTTTTCACCGTAGTTTTCTTATACCCACCTAGATAGCCCTATTTTTTTTCCATGTGTATGCTACAAGTTATAGTTATGTTTTACCATCAGGTAATGGCCAATCATACCAGACCTAGTTTCACTAGGACTGAGGCTATTTCCTACCTCTTGTATACAGGTGATATCTTATGTATATTGACTTTGTTATGTTTACTTATACATGTACTTGTTCCTGTATCGATTGACAAATACTCTTAATAAAATAAAAAATAAAAAATGGCTGTACGCATTCGCCAAAACACCCTTATCGAAGCCTTCCCAATTGGTACCAACCCTAGGAAGCTAGTCCAATTTGCGGACGACACAACCATCTTATGTAAAGATGACTCTTCTATTTGCGAAGCTTTTAAGACTATCTCCTCTTTCGGCGAAGAATCTGGTTTGAAGCTAAATGTCGACAAAACAAAAGGCTTTAACGTCAATAACATTCACTTGACCTCAGAGTTAGCAACCAGCATAACATGGGTAGAACAGATTAAAATGCTGGGTGTCACTTTGCTTTCCCCTCCTAATCAAAAGGAGCTAAACAGGGTTAACTTAGAAGGTTTAATATCGGCTATCAAAAGCATAGCAACCCAATGGGGCAAGAGAAGCTTATCGTTGAAAGGTAAAGTCCTCATTTCTAATATATTAATGCTTCCAAAAATTCAACATATCTTATCCTGCATATCACTTGAAAAGGAGGTCATTAGGGATATTAACAAAGCAGTTAGACAGTTTATTTGGAATAGCAAGCATAATCATATAAGCCTTGACTACTTGAAACAACCTATTGACGAGGGCGGCCTTAAGCTAAGAGCCATCAAAGAAATTATATTCACCAATAGGGTGATGTGGGTGAAACGCTTTCTCGAAAACCAGGGTCAGGGTTGGACCAAAACTCTCGAAACATGGCACGGGAAAAGTGTTTCCGACCTATTTCTCTCTAGAATAGCCCCCAGAAAATATCTCAGCCCCTTTTATAGGGATGTATTTAGGGTGTGGAATAAAACTTTCTTCTCGCGCGTCCCAACCTCTGGTGAGGAAGTCAGGCTCAAGCGAATTAGGAATAACAAGCATATCCTTATTAAGAGAAAAAGAATCCACTTCCCCCAATGGGAAAAGGCGGGCGTAGTAGTCATTGGGGACTTAATTAATGACCAAGGGTCGTTTATGATGTCATCGCAAATTCAAAGAGATTTTGGTATACAGTGTAACTCTAAAATAAGACTACAGCTCAAAAGGGCCTTCCCTCAGCCGTGGTTGCAGCTCCTCAGGGGGGAAATTAATGTCAACCAAAATAATGTCCAAAAGACATACTTTTATATTGGCCAAAAAAAATTGAATATTTATGATGTAAACGCCTCCATAGTGTACGAGGCAGTCATCGCATCCCAGAAAACTGGGGATGAAAAATTCCAGAAGTGGAATATGGTGCTCAGGGACGAAGATCCCTTACTAGCGTCAATGAATTGGAGCAACAGGTTTCGGATACCTTATGAGTGTACAGACGATGTCAGACTTCAGTCCCTCCAATTCAAAATACTTCATAGGGCCATCACATGCAATGTTTATCTCCTACAAATACGAGTTAAAACATTTGACATCTGTAGTTACTGTGACGAAAGAGACTCCATAGACCACTTCTTTTTCACTTGTAACAAGGTACGAGACCTGTGGGTCAATATCAGGGACAAGCTACTCGCGATTGGGGTCACACCAGATCTCTTGCGAGACTTCCTTACAAAGACCACAGTCCTATTAGGAATGCCTAACACAAACCTGGTGGCCAATTTTGTGAACTTTGTTATCATATGTTCCAAGGCCTACATTCACAGAATGAGGCTTTTTAATAACAATAATGTGTCCTTTCAAAACCTGTACAATGAGATTAAAAGAAGATTCTATGTGCTATTAAAAGCCGGGAAGTATAATTCGCGGTCCCAGCGAAAATGTAGAGAGTGGAGTAAGCTCATAGACAAGTGGTAGATATATCAATATAATTACATTTAATGTTTTACTTTAGTAGACCCTTAGGGAAATCTGTGTTGATTAAGAAATCTCGAATCATTTATGTAACAGTTTCTAACCTAAACATCGAAGCTAGAGGCTCTTTGTGATTACAATAAGAGTAGCATCCTCGCTTGTCATCCATCCACAGGTTCTTTCGTATAATATTGTACTTGGTAATTAGTAATTGTTCCACAGAAACAACAATAATTATTCTGTCTTCATTGCCTTTATTTTTCAGTGCTCACAGATGAGAAGGGCCTTTGTACATTAGTGTTAATCGCCCATGAATAGAGAAACAGAATTTGTTGACATATTGAATAAAGTGGTTTCAAAAAAACAAAAAAAAATAACAAACCTGCCGAATTAGTCTTGAACCATATCAAAGTCAGCGAGAAATCATTCACCGTGCACGACCTACATTTATTACCAGCAGAATGCCGGCCTGGGAAAGCTATGACCGTACAAGTAGATGAAAATGGACTGGGTTTTAAAGGGGAAAGCTCCCTATGCTCTATTTTTTACCCGGCAGCCTTTACTTTTGATAATGTGGCATATTCGTCAGCTGAACATTGCTTCCAATCTCTGAAAGCTAGAAGGGCGGGGAAAGCAAACATGGCGGAACACATACGGAAGGTGGCAAGCCCGGTGGTTGCTAAGAGACTCGGCGACAAAATAGAAACAAACGAAGAATGGAATGACAACGAAGAAAAGCTATTGGAGAACATAGTCCTACACAAGTTTAGGCAAAATGCATATATAAGAAAAATCCTTCTTGAAGAACAAACTGCCACGAAATATTATGAGATCCAGACATCCCTGAAATGGGGAACCGGTTTCAGGTATCCGGCCGTCAAGGTGAAGGACAATAAACGCATTGGTCTTGAATCAAAATACTTCAAGGGCGAGAATAGATTTGGGAAAATATTGAGTAGCGTCAAAGCAAAACTACGTGTTGAGTACAAAATCAATAAGAAGTAAGTTCATGCAAGAGTTACATCAGTGTTTCGACAATGGACAGACTGGATTTATTAGTTATTTCTGACTCACGTGGACGGGGACTGGAGCACATGCTCTGAGTAAGGTTGGTAGACAAGAGAGTACGGGTTATCTCCATAGGAGGGCTCACCCTTCAAAATGTAGTTTCATCAGCTACAAATATGGTGCAAATAAGGAGACCCAGATTCATATTCGTGATGGTGGGAATATGTAACATAACTGTAAGAACAAAATGGAATAAGCACCAGCAAATATCATTACAACATGAATCAGTGCCAATTTTCGAAGATGAAATTAGGATCATTACTCCGCAGATGAGGACCGACCTTCGAAACCTCGTACCACTTGAAAATGAAAAACCTCAAATATCTTTCACCACGACAATGGGGTTGGACATAAATAAATACAACATGTTCCTAGCGACCTTATCTAAGGTTGAAGAAGACTTTATATCGTATAATAATGACACCCAGACTCAACTTAATCAATCTGTCATTGCATACAACAACTTCGTAAAGGATCAGAACCGTAACAACGATGTACTAACAGCCTATATCGGTGAACAAATTCATCGAAACAAACCAAAAGGAAAAATCCGGCTACAGGGCAACCGAAGCATACCAACTTCTACAACAAACTTGACGAGGATGGATGCCACCCCTCTGAACCGGTAAAACAGAAAACAGCTGACATCATAGTATCGACCTACAATAGATCTCTACCCTAAACCAAGTGACCTCTTCTCTTCTGATCCGAGACTAGAACATAGTATAGTGTTTTTCGGAATGCTCATCCATTGTGAAAGTTAAAGGTCGGAGGTAAGGGTTACTAACAAACTATTAACACATTGACACTGCCAGTAACTTGATTATTAATTTGATTGACAAAATAAGATTAACCTACATGAGAAGATCTCCCAACACTCAAGGCGGATTGAATATCTAAAAAGACAGTGACAATAGAAATAGAAGAGGAAATAATACAGAAAAGACGGTGAACGAGATGAATTAGGTGATAAGTAAATGTTATAGAAGAATCAATTCAAGAATTAATCTAATAACATCACTTTTATGACAGTGAGAAGTTTAAGTAAAAATATAACTTTAAATTCAGATAGTACAACGTAAAAGTTCAACAAATGAATCTTATGGTCATATAATACATAAAAACATGTATAAGATATGTTATAGTTCGGTAGATAAATGGAATAGGTTACAATATACATAATGGTTTATATAAAATGAAAAAATGAACAACATACTAGTACTAGAAAGCTAATATAGTTGCAGTCGGAATGTCCATTGTTAAGAATCATTTTGTCCAAAGAGGATTTGTTTTATTACTGAGTGAATATTATCTAAGATGATAATTGTTTAGGATAGTCTGAGAAGAAACAGGTCGTGAGGTAAAAGTCAGTATTTATTATATTGACAATTTTGAACGAATACATGAAGGAAATGTTAACTTACTTAAAGATGTCATAACCCACAAACATTATTATGTGATATGAGGGTGGGGAGCGGATAGGAACAGTGTTTTCGGAATGCTCAACTGAAGTGAACCATCCTTACATAGTACAAGATAAAATGAAATGAGTTCCAAGAGAGTGATATGATATTCATAAGAAATGAATATAAGGGAAACAAGAAATGAATATAAGGGAAACCTTCAAGCACGATATTTCTGTGAAAAAATAAAAAATCTCGGAAAAAATAGTAGCTTGAATAGGATGATAATGAGAGAGTCGCAGGAGTTGGTAATAATAGAATTGCCTTTTGTACATAGTTATAAGAGTTTCAGAATGATGAACCTTGATGATATATCCCCAAATTACAATGAAAGGGGAGAGATACTTACAAGATCTCAAGATGTAGATTGTAAACCTCAAAATAGAGGAAGTTTCGCAGAGAGTAATAATGACCTGTGTGTTTTAATTGTTAACTTGTTGAAAAGTCCCAGTAATGGGATTTATTTGCCGTCTATACAGAAAGTGAGGATGCTGCTAATAGTTATAAATGTGATATCACTGTATAAAACTTACTTCCAGGAGAAAGACTGGAACTTTCACCATAACTATCAATGTCTCTGAAAAAAGGTAGTAACAAAAGGAAGAATGATCTAGATGCTACTGAAGACTTATTATTAGATGCTAAGGGTGTAAAGGTGGTGCCGTGGAATGTACGAAGCCTCCCACCGAAAATGTTACAGATAGAATCTTTTATTAACAATACGAAAATTGATATTATTGCGGTCCAAGAAACTTGGCTACACAAAAATGTAAGTGATAATCAGGTACATATTAAAGGGTACCACATGATAAGACAAGATAGGAAAATAAAGAAAAGAGGAGGGGGAATACTAACATATATAAATAATGATTATATAGTAAACGAGTCAATATATGAAGAAATGAATATATCGGACGCAGACATTGAAGCCCAAGTCATTGAATGTCAGAAAGGGAAAGCTAAATCTATTATCGTGATTAATTTATATAGACCTCCTCAAGCTAGAATGAAAGAGGGACTAGATAACATATCTGAATTACTTAAAAAACTTCCACTTACAAAGGATATTTATCTAGTTGGAGATTTTAACATCAATCAGGACACTGGAAAACTCGACTTCATAAAACAATTTGGACTCTCACCGAGTATAAATATTCCTACGAGAGTTAGCAAAAAATCAGCATCAATAATAGATCAGATATATACCAATGTTAACTATATTAACAATTCGGGAACAATTTGTAATAACAGCAGCGACCATTATCCTGTATTTATTATAAAGAAGAAAGATAGGAATCAATATATTAGGAAAGATTGTACAACACAGCAATGGAAAGCTCTTGACTTGAAAATACTGTTAGAAATATTAAGAGATTCGGATTGGGATGTTTATTACCAATCAAGAGATGTAAATACATGTTGGAATATTTTTCAAGAAAGAATAACTCTCTACCTGGACAGAATGTGTCCGATTACAACTTACAAAAATATTAAAGAATGACCTATGTGGTATACAAGTGAATTAAGGAAATTAGCAAAAGAGAGAGATGATGCGTTTATTAAAGCCAAGAGAAGTGGGACATGTGATGACTGGAACGAAGCTAAACTAATAAGAAATAAAATGAATTCCAAGGTACAGAAAATGAAAAATCATCACTTAAGAGAAGAACTGATAAAGGACCCAAGAAATTGTAAGCATTTCTGGGACACCTTGAAACCATTTATCACACCTGACAAAGTAAAAATTGAGCAAAGTATTAGCTTATTGGATAAAGATGGAAACCAAAAAACAGGAAAAGATGCAGCCGAAATTAAAAATGCGTTTTTCTCCAATATTGGAGATTCCTTAGCCAACAAGATTAAACCAATTTCAAAATTAGAATTAGCTCGTTACAGGACCATGAAGATAGTGAAGATGAGAATGTTGCAAAAAGTGAGGAATTCATGTTTGAAGAATTCAAGGTTGACCACATTATTTCTCTTATTAAACACAAATATGGGTTTAGATCCAATCTTTCAATAAATCAAGCGCACCATAAATTATTCCATCACATTTATAAAAACCATAATGAAAAACGTGTAACAAAACTCGCTTTTTTAGATTTTAAAAAAGCGTTTGACACGGTAGATCATAGTATTCTTATAGATAAATTAAAAACTTACAACTTACATAATGGTGTCATAGATTGGTTCGTAAATTATTTAACTAATAGATTTCAAAATGTGGCATTGAACAATGAAATCTCTAGTCAAAGGAGAGTAACATGCGGAGTACCTCAGGGGACAGGTCTGGGACCGTTATTATTTTTTATTTATATAAACAACCTTGAGTCAGTTATCTCAAGAACAAACATCCAACATTTTGCGGATGATACCGTATTATATGTGTCAAATGAAAAATCTGAAACAGTTGATGAATACCTTCAAATGGATTTACATAGAGTGGACCTTTGGTGTAGGAAAAAAAAAATTTCCATAAATATAGAGAAAAGCAATATTATGGAAATATTGCCGAAGAAAAATGTACTGCCTCAAGGCAAATACGATTTTACACTAGGTAATGATACCATGAAATATTGCGAAAACTATACATACTTAGGATTAAAAATAGACAATAAACTAAGTTTTAAGGATCATCTGCAACAGAAAATATTACAGGTTACCAAGAGATTAAGGGCTATAATGAGGATACAGGGAGCTTTATCTACTAATAATATTCTCACATTATATAAAGCGGCAGTTAGGCCAATTATTGATTACGGTGACTGCATTTATATGGTGGCGCCGAAAAACTTACTTCAAAAACTGCAGACCCTACAAAACTCTTTTATAAGATTAGCATTCAAGTTAAGTAAAAGAGAAAGCGTCACACAATTACAAAGCAAAATTGGGATAAACCTCCTGAGTGAGAGAAGGGAGGAACATATGCTCGAGTTGGCACATGGTCTCAGCTTGGAAACAGAATTTATTGATAACAGAAAGGTGAACCTTAGATCTTTAGCAAACGGGAGAATGATGAGAGTTCTGAATCCTAAAACAGAAATGGTTAGAAAATCTTTGTTTTACCTGATCCCCACTCTATGGAATGAATTACCAAAAGAAGGCAAAACATGTATCTTAAAAGAAGATTTTAAACTTTTCCTAACCAGGAGAAGATTATCATAGAACGCTGTAGATGATAAGGTATAAGAGTTATAGTTATATGAATATAAGAAAAAGAAAAATAATGAAAATAATGAATGCGAGAGTTAAATAAAAAAATAACACATGTATAATCAGAAAATAGATGAGAAATTGTAATAATTCTTTTGTACTAAAAGTATAAATTGAATTAAGAAAGTGATATAAATCTTAAAACAGAATAGCCCATGCACAGTAAAACTTATTAAAAACTATGTGTAGTATAACATGTAGAAGATAACAATAGTGTAAAGGAGCACTATATAAAAAGAAATGTAGGTTAAGATCCATCTTCATGGATATATACTATTTGTGTATTATGTAAAAAGTAAATTTCGTTACAAGTTATATAAAATAATTGTTATGTAATAGAGAAAATCGATGACGAATCTACAAATGTTAAAAAGACACCTCTTTGAAATATTCTATGTATAACCAAGCAAAGAATGAGATAGGACGCCCTGGAAGAGCTTCAAATGAAAATCCGTAGATGGAAATTAATTTTACTATATATATATATATCGTATTTTTATTCTGATTCGAAACAGTTTACATAGCTCAGAATGGGACGCCAGCCTCTCGGATTTGAGGTCTTCCTGGGGTATCCACAGTTATTAATACCTGTTACTAGTTACGGGATATTAAGTTGTATATAAATCTGTTCGTTTCAAAGACAATACTGGGGTTTAAAGTAACACAAGATCCAGAGCAAAGTCAGAATATCAAAATTTGTAAACATCTCACCACGGGTGCGACAGATTCCTATCTGTTGTTAATTTAGTATTAATAGTAATAATCCGACATTTTTAGTTGGCGTATTGTTCCGAGTTCCGAGTCAGTGTTCAGTCGGCTCAGTTTAAAGATATATCACCCATCATTATTCATACTTCACTAATATCACTATTTCTCAAGCAAGGCTCCGGTCAAACATTCTGATTCCAACAATTTGAAATCATCACTAACAACTACATAACAGTTATACAATAGCATCATTTAGAAACTCTGGATTTATATCAAATGAATCGCAGAAGTATTTCAATTGAAGTTCAAAGTTAAACAGACAGATTTGTTAATTCATATATAATTCATATACATATCGATTTTTCAATAAGGTCTTACAAGCCTTTTATCAGATGGCTGATCATTAACCATAATGACCGTTAAACAACAACAACAATTTATTCAATCATTCGATAAATATTCATCATAATCACATAAATATGTTGTCCTTAAATACTGCCGAAACTGTATCCTCGTTTTGGTTTCCTGAATATTATCAGGGAGATTATTCCACAAACTGGTTAGAGAACATACATATGACTTTTTGAAAATGTCATTTTTTGGTAATGGGACCAACAATTTTTTCCCTTTTGACAATCTTCTTAAGCCAATATTCTTTTTATCAACATTATCATCATTTCTCGTTCTAAGAAAAGCCAAATCTAATAGGTGACTATCCCTTCTTGTTGAAAGAGAGGGTAGATTTAATGATTTGTGAACTTCAACGGTACTGGCTAACTTTGGCAATTTTAAAATAATTTTAAAAGCTGACTTCTGTAATGTTTGCAGTTTTTTCAGTTGGGCCAGTGTCGACGAACGATAAAACAAATCACCATAATCGATAATTGGTAACACCATCGTTTTGTATAATAACAGAAGTGTGTTCTTATCGCAAGAATTGTACAGTTTCGACATCACATGTAATTTAATTGTCCTTTTTGGAAGCGTCTATATACTAGCCACCAGGATGCTAATACAGCAATGTTACCATTGTGCACGGTATTTTCATGTGTTCTGTGAAGTGGAATAGAGTACATGGATGGATACCAATGCTAACTATAGCCCTAAACCTAACCTTAAATGTGTGGTCCTAGGTCAGTATAGGCAGTAGTTATACCCCACTAGCATCCTGACGGCTAGTTTTTAGTTGATCCCGTCCTTTTTCTGAACGTGATGTATTTTATGTTTAAGAAATAAAACTATTACAACAACAACAACACAACCATGTCCAAAGTGGTTATCAAAATCTGAAATCTGATAGGCATATAGCCACATCATGCTATTATAATCTTAGTATAGTATAAGAATGTGTAAACTAAACATTATGTAGACAACCACATGTTATAATAACATTCATTTGACTTCTACAGACAGTCCAGGGTTGTTTTGGATTTACTGGGATAGAGATTAATTATTCATTTGTAAATCCTTTTAACACAAAATTGCATGATTGTCTGCACAATTTTGTTATACAAGTACTTCATGGTTTTATTTTTCAGGAGACATAGCTACAAAGAGTGGTATCCTCATTCCTTCCCACAGCAAGGCCAACATCAGCTCAGGAGAGACTAAGAAGTCCACCACATATGAGTTCTCCCACTTGTCTGTACAAGAAATACTGAGTATGTGTGAGTTGCTGAAGATGAAGAAAACTAACATGGTCCCCGCAGCCTCCCGCATGTTGGCTTCTGGCAGCTTCCTGATGGCACAACTCTTCCTGTTTGGGCTGAGACACGACCAGGAAAGTGAACACATCCAGAAACTGTTGGCTGATATGAAGATGGGTCCCTCAGCTGATGATGTGGATGATGAACTGGTGGAAGTTGTTAAAGACTGGTTATCCAAGCAGGTCAGTCAGAATTACTTAAATATCCAGGTTGTGTATGTATCACCCCCCTATAGACATACATTTTTCTCTCAGAAAAAAAATTACGTGACTGCTCACAGAATATTCTGAGAATTCCGTCATGTACATAAGAGATACATGGGGCATGTAATCTTTCCATGTTTTTAATGCACATACTCCATTGATCTAAAGTTAACACCACACTACCTAGGCTTAGGCCTGAGCATTGTCCCCCTCTGTTGGTACAAGGCTCAGATACTTTCCTGCTGCTCTACAGACTACACACCTGTTTCCTTTCCTATGTCTATTTTAGCTTTTAAAAATAAATTATTTCCTTCAATAATTTCGAAAAAGGAGGTCAATGGTTGCCAACTAATTTGACCTTCCTTGTTTGTTCAAGTTATTTCTAACAACCTTTACTGTTCCTTGGTTGACTGCCAATCATTTTTCAATGCAAATTTATTTTATTGAAACAGAAGGATGACAAATGCCAAAGCAAGCTGTTGGCGGTGCAGATGGCGTATGAGAGCCAGCAGGCGGCGGTGGCTGAGCAACTCTCTGAGGTGCTCTATGATGACTGCAACACTCTGTACCTGCATGATACACTGCTCACTGCAGTAGACATGAGCGCCATCATCTTCATGCTCAAACACACCAACAGGGAAACCTGTCAACTCAGGTAAGGTTCATGCTACCTATCCTAATTCATGTTTGATATGTATTACTTACACAGGCCAGGCAGTGGTTAGGCCAGAGAACAATTTTCAAAAACATATGACAGCGAAATCTGCAATGTTGAAATCTGCAATGTTATACTTCTGACTCTACAATTAAGTATACCACATACCATAATGTGTATTTATGAAGATTAGGTTTGAAGAAAAGAAATTCATTGACTATGAATGGCAATGATCAGTAAAGAAGGTATTTTTATACTCCTGTTCAGGTCTTTTCCAACCCATTTAATGTCATTTTTGTTTGTTTGTTTTTGCAATAGGGCTTCACATTGTTCACATCCTCATCCACATTTATATCATGAGCACCAACTGAAATACTTTAAGGTGGCTTCATATATCATGACTCACCAGCGACCATTTTCTCTTGGCTGATTTGTCTTCAAATTCTTGTGCAGAAATATAACAGAAAATGGATAAATCATATCCTAATAGTCATAAAATTAGTAAATTTGGTAAGATTCATTTTGTTGTAACAGATGATATCAAAATAGACCATGGTCATGTCCAAAGTGGAATTATTGTCGCATCCACTACCTATATATGATAACCACTGTTTCACTGAAATTAGACCATACAGGTGGCGACCCTGTCACTGACAAAAAGCAAACAGGGTCGCAGACAAAGTATGCAGCTGTAATAAGTTATACCAGAACAACTCTATGTAAGCATACATCCTTCTAGTATCACATGATTATGTGGCTGTAATGAACAATGAACTGATACAAAGCATCAAGCTGAATGTATGCTTACAAATATCCCTCACCATTCCAGACTTGAAACAGTGACTGTGGATGACGAGGCTCTGGGTATCTTGGCAGAACAACTAGAAGCATGTACTAAGTTACAAGGCTTTCAGTAAGTGTCATTTTTATTTCACAAATTACATGATTAATTCTAACAGACCATGAGTGATCCCTAATCCAAATCTAAATATTATTTATCTTAAATATCTATTATAAACATTATAAAAAGAAGGTATAGATATCACCTTTGGGAGATATAAAGCTTTAGCCTCACCTTATTATCTGTGCATATTTTTAGCAAATGATTGCGATCTCCCTATACTACATAACATGAAATTTTTAATATGACAATATTGCATGTCTCCACACACATGTAGACCACAATATCAACCGCCCCACTTCCACTAAAAATGGCTATTGCTTGTTCCTTATAATAGTGGAGGACTTTTCAATCAAAGAGAATTACTATGTTTATGTTTTAGCCTGAAGAACACCAATATACCGGCGAGCATTGAGATGTTGTTGAATGGGATCCTGCCCACTCAGCTGTGCCACCTCAGGTAAGATAAACCCTCGTTTATTGGGTGAAAACTGCTCCAGAAATTTAAATGCAAATCTACCCCCTTGCCCAATTTATTGATTAGCTGATGTAATAATTATTAAACATATGGAGCCAGAAGAACCTATTACCACCATTGGGATCTTTGGAACTTTAATGGGGCCATGTGATTATTTATGTTATGTTTCTGGCGATTCTATACTTCCAGTCCACACATTGGTACATGAGACCAATTTACATTAATTCAATATTAATTTGTCGTACACTGACATCTTTGAATTCAAACGGATGAGCAGTGCATCCCCAGATTTAAATTCTGCTGATTTCTGGAATTCTGACAATTTTTGAATTTATGAAAAGTACTAGTTCTAGACAAACGATTTTAACTCATACATACCTCCTTATGGGACGTGGTAAACATTTTTTTGGGTGACGTCAGTGACATGCCAATTTAGTTTAACCTTCACATCTGTTTAAACCTCATTAATTTTGTTACCAGTTTGGAGGATGTAGGACTGGATGTAGAACATAGTCAACAGCTGGCTCAGACACTGAATGACATGAAGAGCTTGACGCATCTGAGGTAAATTTGAGTAATCTGTAAATCTGTAAATAAGAAAATTGAATGTTAATGTTTAATCTCCTGACCCTAGGTAATGACCACTACTGTAAACACCTAGATATACATATATATGTCAGGTGTTATCATATACAAGTACAGTACTCAAGTACAGAGAGTATTAGAGTATAAAACTACAGAATATATTACATACAGCATATCAAAATTAAACCTGTCTAGTGAGGCTGGCTTAGGGTTTCATACGGCTAGCAGTGCCGAGCTAGCTGGAAGCCCTATCTGTGGCTGGCACTACAAAAGTAATTGTGGAATTACTATTTGAATGATAACTTCATAGTATATCAATAAAGGCCCTATAGTTCAAGAAGCATCCCTCAAGTTATATAGTTGTCTACAGTAATCCTTAGTGATTAATTCCATTGACCATTTTTCAGTCTGTGCGGAGGCAGATTCAGCAGAGAAGGAATCATTTCACTTGGAGAGTCTATCACGCATAATGAGCATCTGACTGAGCTGAGGTATGGTAACATTAATTTCTTCCACTTTTTTTAAATAATTTTATTGCGAAACATTTTCAGGCAAACCTGACAATATCAGGTTACACAAGTACAAAATGTAATTAAACAAGATAACCACTATAGGTCCTATTAGTATTTGTACCGTCTATAGAAGTTTTAATTTTTAAAACATTTAACAAATATCCTTCCTTCAATGAGTTATAGAGAAGGCTTTTGCCTCAAGTCACATGTAGTGAAGTCTTATACATCAGTTTGTGGCTGTATCGACCAACCTTTTTAGTTTTTTTGTATTTTTTAGTAAAATAAAAGTACACAATGATATAAAAATAAAATATGGCAACCAGTATGTTTGTCAGGCTCTTACAGAGAGTCCTGTTCCATCTGTGTTTACACAGGCGGTTCCTTCTCAAGGAGGGCTATTCAATTTATATAATAATACATTTCTTTTCATTTCATTGTGAAGTTATTATAGCAAGTGGCATGATGGATGGTTCATACTGATCTGGACACATCAGCAAACCAGACCAACCCAGAGGAATGAGCCATGTTTTCTGATTGTGTCAAGATCATTTTGAACCCAAATAATAGTGCCATTTGCTATTATCACACATCGAAATGATCTTTTCAAATTAGATTAAATTTGTTGTTGTGTTGGTTCAGTAGGTGGAGATGGGTGGTGAGGTTCATTGGCCTATGGGATAATTTTAGAAACTGAAATTGAAGATTTAAATGTAACCAGAGGGCAGCTGCTTTTGTAAGTTATGTGGCTCAAGATGATGCAATTTGCCGCTGCTTCTAAAGAATGATTACCACTAGGCAGGTTTGACTATATAATGTTAAATTACTCTATTGCTAGGATGGATAGAACAGGCCTGGATGATGATACCATCATGATGATCGCTCCTGCCCTCAGTGAACTTCCCTTGGTAAAACTCAGGTACATGTAATACTGTTATGTTGGTGTTGCTTTTGAGTCCCCATGCAATTATGATAATCTCTCAGTGTGACAGCTATAACAATGTACGTATCCTTGATGGTACTCACATCATGCATGGAATGTATGATATTGTTTATCTGATATAATCATCTGATCATTTTTCACATTATTTTTGTTTTTATTCTATTCTAATCTATTCATACTTTTCAAATCCAACTTGTATTTACTGTACATTTACTTTCTGTTGTAGTTTGGATGACAATGGATTTACCAGGCCAGGCATAGAGACATTGACATCATGGCTGGAGAAGGATACTTCATTAGAGGAGCTCAGGTTGGTAATATTTTAATATTCCTTATTTTATAGATATTTCCCCCAATAATTGAGCTTTACAATGAATGACAAACGTGTATGGTTTGTAATCAGGCCTCTACAAACTGGCGAATCATATGCAACCATTCAGGGGTCAGCATCCATGGTTCCCTAGTCTTTATACTACAAGTGAATGTGGTATTCGAGAAGATCACAATTTTGATATTTATTACTCCAGGTAAGGTCAGTGCTGGCAGAGACATCAAGTGTCTAGGAACCTTCCATATAAGGGACCAAGAAATTGACATTGTTGATTTTAAATATTTGGGTATCTATTAAGGCCCTAAGTTGGATTTTTCTCCAACCTGTCAAATGTATTGTATTTAAAGATTTTCATTCGGCAATGGAACATTATGTAACAGTTACACTATTCTCAGAACGTGCTGATTTTACTTACAAAAAGATGATGACAAAGACAATTTACCTTCATTTTTGATAGGGCCAAAAAAAAAAATAGGTGTGTTTCCGATTTACCCCCCCTACCTAGAAAAACCTTACCCTACCTAAATTTTTTTTTACCATACCTGATTTTTTCCCCATCATATCTTACTTTTTTTGGATTTTTTGACAAAAAAAGCTTATAAAAGCAGGAAAACAGGTTTTCCTAACTCGGTACTGTCATAAGGCACATTTCCCATGTTCAAAACAACTATTGTTATGAAAAAGACATTTTTTTCAGTTCCTTTGGCCTAGAGATACTAGAGTATAATCCAATCCCAGCGTTGTGTCTGATTCAAACAATCCTAATGGGAAAATCCAAATGTCTAGCTCAGAAGATTGGTGAGGTTAGATCATCTGTTGAATGCAAGCCTTCTGTTACAAATTCTTAAGACCTTTATTCTTCCCATTTTATAGAGTAGAGTATAAAATACAGTAGGTTTAACTACACAATAGAGCTAGACTTCTTCCTTTAAAACTCTTTATCAATTCTTCACCATAAAACTGGTTCAATAGAGAACAATTTTGATCTAAGAAGGGATGACAGACGAAATGTCTGGAGGTTTTCTGGAAAAAGGATACTATATAGGTCTGGTTTAGGTAAAGTTGGGAGGCCCTGGAACAGCCTGAGTCTAGAGTTAAGTCAGATTCTGGACGCAGGTTCTTTTAGGACTCGCATTAAATCGTCCAATATTGAGAGGTTTGTAAGGGAGGGCGTACTTTATTAGATATATTCAATTTTTGATATCTTTTGTCCCATGATTGAGCTTTCATATTTTTCCCTGCAAGTATGAAACCTTTCGCTTCAACAGGCTTTGCCATAGTCATGGAATACTGATTTTAAATGACGGAATTTATGAGCAATTGGTTAGATAATTATTGGATTAAAACGGTTATCTTTTATGAGCATGTTAGCACTTTTCATTTTTATTTTTCCAGTGTAAAGTATAAATGTGCTGTCTTCCCTGTATTTCTGTGGTATGGTGGACCTATTCGTACCTAGCTAGAATTCATTCTGATTTTTCTAACATTTTGCATTATGCATAATGTATCTAAAGAAGCTTTCTTTTTTCTTATATTAATATTTCATTATCAATATTCACAATATATTATATTTATAATTCAAGTTAATGTAATACTGTATGACTGAGAATAGCGACCGATATGACGCAATGTTATCACAGAATAAACGCTTTATACAAACAAACAACAAATGTTCTTTTGCCATTCAGTAAAATATAAACGCTGGAAATTTGTTTGTCAACAGGAATCAGGAATCAATATTATTTCACAAATATAAATCATTTTGTCTACATGGAAAGTCTAAACAAGTCTAAACAATGTTACAACCAATAACCTAACAGTGGAATAGCTCAATATACATAACTCCTCCCATTAATTGAAGTTTAAGAAACACATGATAAACACACAAGGTACCAATCTCTTCAGTACACGTTCCTGTATTCCAGCCTGGCACGGTGTGGCATCAAGGATGAGGCAGTTGATATCATCGCCAAGACACTGGGTACACTAGGACCAGCAAGCACTACCAGGTAGGAGTCTTTGTTAAGAAGCTGATATTGTATTTGTAGAATAGCTTCTTCAATAATCAATGTACAGATGTACAGCAGTAAAAACCTGCCAGTCAATGTTCCAGGCATCTTTTGCACTTTTAGTTAACATCTGTTTCATTCTTTTCCAACCCACCTAAAAGTTATTTCCCCTAAATACTGGAGGATTTTGTTTGGTTGCTATTGCTATAAGGCTTCATAAATGACTGCATTTATATTTGGAGGACCCATCCAAATCATTTCCTGTGAGACCTTATTATTATTCACTGACAGCTTTTTTTCTCGTCTGTTTGACTTCAGATTCTTGTATGTATACATAAAACAGCAGTACATTAGATTATTGATATACTTTGAATAAATCTGGTGAGATATTTAAGTGAACCCTTGTAATTGTTCTGATTGTAATTGACAGTATGATAATGAGCTTTATTGTTTACAAGCAGGAGGACAGAAGACACAGCAGTGGAGGGTTCCATGCCAGCACAAAGCACCGATGATAGAAACACAGGATCCAAGCTCAGATTGCTGGAGTAAGTCAATCTTAGTTAAAGGGGAACACTGGACTGAGTATATCCTCTGTTCAGACATTGAGGAAAACTATGATATTATGTTCTGCACACTGTAATGAATAATCCAATAATGTGTGTGGCTGTAAGGTGGCATTTAATAGAGAAGACTCTGTCTGTTACTTTGACAGTGGAGGCTGACATATTCCCAGTATGCAATGCATAAATGACAAGACTGGGGGCAGGTAAACATCCGTTTCAATGGAGGCGAATGCACACAGAGAGTATATTTTGTAATCTAAGCTAAATCTTTATAGTCCCTGACTTCTACATGCCTTAGAAATGCAAACCTATAAAGCATATGGATGTATAACAACAATTAGTGGCAGCAGAAAGACATCAGGGAGCTCTTTCAATCAATTTCAAGAGAAAAACATAGCTAAACAATGAGGTATATACTTTTGAGAATTGAGGTCAGGTGTACAGGGGATCAGTAGACCGTGACCAGTAGAAAGTAGTATTTGTATAGTGGTGTGTGCTAAGTTAGGGACTAAAACCTTAATTGCCTTAATTCATTTTATAAGGTTCCTTTTAATTTCAAGAGTTTTTATGTTAAATGCTACTTAGTAGGGTGCCTGGAGTGGCAGTCACTTATAACTGTTGAGAAACTTTCTGTTGCAATTTCTCCTAGGTCTCCCAAATTGGATTATTACAGCAGAAGTTATAGCAGTTTTAACATTTTTCAGGTGTGTTCAGCCCCCTCCCCCAGATTTAGGAGGTCTGCGACCCCCCTAGATAAAAAATACTTGCCAAAATGCTTTTGTCTCTAGATTCTCCATTTAATGACACAAGGTATATTCAGATTGGACTATTATTTCAAAAGTTATAATAGTTATACTTAACCAGTGAAAGGAGGGTTCAGCTCCTATCTTAAAAGCCCCCCACCCATGGCTCCCCCAGTGGAGGGACATGTTTATATCCAAGGATTTTGAAAAAAATGGTTAATACATCAACATACGTCCCTAACTTGGGGTGCAGCCCTATAGCTATGTTGACCTTGAAGTAAAGTGGCCACTTTGACTGTATAGTACAGATTCACCAGACCATGACCACACACAACTCAAGGAAGTCTTATAGCCCATGTCAGTGTCATACAGCTACTAATATGGAGGCACCCAGGCTAGGGCTTTGGGAGAGCGGGAAAGAAATTACTTGATTGATTCTGACAATATCATTGCCCAGAAACCAGTATTATAATGGGAGTTCCCACTTATAAACCATAATTGAACTGTATGCCCTGCAAGTGTTCCAGCCCAGTGTTTTACTTTAAGTCTGAGCATTAGAACATACAGAAGAATTGTCTATATAGAGTAAAGGCTATAAATGCACAGACATTATCAATACACAGACATACTAAACAGGGTATAGATTATATACCATCTTGTTCCCTGTTTTTTAAAAGGCCTGTTTCCCAAATCCCACAGGTTCTCTGTACACAATCCCATACCTGGCTACTCTGAATGCCGTTCCCAAATCCCATAGGTCCTTTTAAATCCCAAATCCTGGGCTTAAATGCACCCAAATCCCACATCCTGAAAAGAGTATTACCCTGACTCTGACTAATGGTATGAAAGGTTGATTTATTAAGATAGAATGTAATAAGAGTTGTGTTTAGAGGGCGGTATATCATATTTTACCCATCTGAGCATCCCTCAAGAGGGTACTAGGCCTCTATTTTTCGTGATTTTATGCTTAGGAAATAGTCAGAAATAGTCTCTCTATTTACCTAGGTCGCTACAATGTCCACCATATTTACTGTCCAACTCAAAGTGTCTGATGTCACAAATGGGCATGACCTCATGTGCCAGGTCAACGTCAATGGTTCATTTTTGCTAGGGGGAGTCATGGAAAAAACAATCCATGTGGTGGTCCTGATGCTAGAGCCCAACAATGCTAGGGCTGTCCTAAGTCCAAAGGATAGGGCTCAGATTCTAGACATGATTCCAGATGCTAGGCCTACCCCACATGGGATGCTAGGGCCCACCCATGGCGTGAGGAGGAGGAAGGGGCAGAGATTATGAAGTGCAAACATTTTAGTAGACAAAACCTTTTCCAGATGAAATAATCAATCTATAACTATGCGAATTTAGAATACTAAAAGTAATATATTGATCTCTAAAGCCTGGAAATATGAGGTTCATATTATGAATTGTTTGACTGTAAATAACTGTCAAAGTTGCCAGCCAGATTTAAACATTTCCTTTTGGCAAGTAATAAACCTGCACATCTACATTCAGTTCAAGCATTCTTTTATTGTTGCTCTTACATTACATAGGTTGTTCGATGTCTGGTTAAGAAGAAAACTGATTAGTGCCTAAAATACCTTTGAATTTTGTATTTAAATATTTGTAATTACAGCTTAATATTTTGCAATTACACACTATTCTCAGTTGTAGCTGTACATCGAAATTACTTTATAATAGAAGTATAGGAAATTGGCCCTATTTGTAGTATAAATTGTAACATGCAAGTAGATGAAATCAAGATACAGAATAAAATTTGACATTAGAAATTAACACCATCATTTTAACTTGTTAACATGATAGTCAAATAAAAGGTACAGATTCTAAATATCACATATCATACAATTACAAATGTTATAACTCCTGCCTACATATTTAAGAACACCCGCCCTGAATAGGTTAATGTGCTTGCTCCCCATATTTTCCTTTTTTAGTCCTTTATGTAAAACAATAAATATTTAAACAATAAATATTTAGATCACTAAGTCCCACCCCTCCTCAGGTGCATGGTGGGCCCTAGCATCTTATAGAGTACTTATTTGATGGTTTTATTAAGTTATTTTGGGTGGACTCTAGCATCCCATGGTGGGTGGGCCCTACCATCTGAGTAGTGTTGGGACCTAGCAACTGATTATAAGCAAAAGTGGGCCCTAGTGTCATTGGTGCCCAGTGTCTGTAGACTGTTTAGAGATGAAATATGTTTAATGAATGAATGTAAACCCATAAGTTATTATTGTCATTAAAATGTTTACTTATACAGCAAATATTTGCCTGATGGGCTGTACTAGCTAGGGGAGCATCAATAGGGACTGTAGGGAGCCTCTAAATGAATCTTCCTAAATCCATGTGACTCTTCACCTAGATACAATATTTAGTTATATTTCACCCTATTCAGTGGTGTACAATGCACAATCAATATATAAATCATGCTGACTGTTATATCATCTTACGTTTATACCATTACAATGAGAGCATGTCTATAATGTGTTGCAGTGTAAGAGGAGACAAGCTGAGTGCAGAGTCTGAAGTATCCCTGATGAAGCACCTGGGTAACAACAGGACACTGGAGGCCGTCTGGTGAGTAGAAGTAGAACTATATTTGTGTTATAGTCACTAGTGTCAGACCCTAATCCTTAAGTTATTACACTTAGTTACCTCTCACATACATACAGTATAACATAGGGCTTCACATTGTATGGACTATACACCATATATTGTATTGTAAAATTGACAAGCCCAAAATTGTCTAATTTTAAGTTAAAGTTGTCTCATTCAGCCAGACATTCGTCGCGCCCCTACCGGCCAGAAAGTGATTAATTTCTCGCCCAACTACTGACCCTGAATTATTACGAAGAATGACCCGCATTTCTTCAGTATGTCAGACCCTAATCCTTAAGTTATTACACTTAGTTACCTCTCACATACATACAGTATAACATAGGGCTTCACATTGTATGGACTATACACCATATAGTGTATGTCAGGCCCTAATCCTTAAGTTATTACACTTAGTTACCTCTCACATACATACAGTATAACATAGGGCTTCACATTGTATGGACTATACACCATATAGTGTATGTCAGGCCCTAATCCTTAAGTTATTACACTTAGTTACCTCTCACATACATACAGTAGAACATAGGGCTTCACATTGTATGGACTATACTCCATATAGTGTATGTCAGACCCTAATCCTTAAGTTATTACACTTAGTTACCTCTCACATACATACAGTAGAACATAGGGCTTCACATTGTATGGACTATACTCCATATAGTGTATGTCAGACCCTAATCCTTAAGTTATTACACTTAGTTACCTCTCACATACATACAGTAGAACATAGGGCTTCACATTGTATGGACTATACTCCATATAGTGTATGTCAGGCCCTAATCCTTAAGTTATTACACTTAGTTACCTCTCACATACATACAGTATAACATAGGGCTTCACATTGTATCCACCACTTAGTTACATTCTTCAAGCAATTGGGTCATCAATACTTGTATGTTTTTCCGGACCATTAGTTCTGAACATATTATGAACTATGAAGGGTGGAAGTGTGGAGTCAAGGCAGCTAGATGGCTGCGGATAAATTGTTTAAATTTGAGGTTTGTTGTTACTGGAACGGGACCGAGAAACAGTGCCTGACACCAATATAATCTATAATTGTAGCCATTTATGTAAATATTAAAGTTCCATTGATTTGAATATCAATATAACGGAAACATGTCATTCCTGAGAAAACCATGTTGGGAATAAAATGCGAAGTAAGGACTTGGGTATTTTATGCTTAAACTACCGTTTATAACAATGTGCTAACAATGCAACGTGACGAGAGCAGTTGTATGTATAAAGTCTGAACCTGACTAACCATAACCCTACGTTTGTAATAATGAGTTAGTAGATGTAATTATATTGCCACAGGACACAACAAAAAATACTTACTAAAGTAGCGAGGTAGGAGAAATATTGCATTACTGGGATGCTCTCATTCTATATGCAACCCAACATAACACTTTAGTACATTCCTTAATGGTTGAGGCAATGTTGAGGCAATGTAGAGAATCAAGGAATAACGGTTTATCAATGGTAAATATGCTTCAAACATCTCAGATGTCAATAAGTAAAGTCCATCTTGTATACATGTGTAGTGGTGTAGTCTCACTGTGTGTTTCTACTTACAGGTACACACACAGTCAGGGCTACACCACTACACTCCTCCCTGTACCTGACACACACAGGTGTGTACAAGTACATGCAGCACAGAATGCTACACAGTTCTACAGCTGGTGCCTCCAGGACATCCTCTCCTCCTCCAGCATCCACCATAGACACACAGTCTGGTCACCCTCCAGTACAGAGGTGTTTCTGTGGTTTGATGAGAAACAGATTGACTATCATTTCCACACTCTGTATGGTAGTGTCCCTCCTTCACCCAGTGCTGACACCTGGTGTGACACCTTCACACTACTCACCACCACTACACACAGTGTGGATAAACTGGTTGTGTACCTGTCTACCTCTGCCTCCCTCTCCCTGCTCCTCTCCTCCCTCACCCCTCACACCCTCACCTCACTAGCACGCAAGATCAACAATGTAGAGGTATATTATGGAGAGGTGTCCTGTAGTGAGCTGACCTCCTGGCTCTCCTCCACACAGCAGGCAGGCTGGACAGTCATAGGTAAAGCTGATGGGGCTAAACTGAGCAGAACAAACACCGCTGTGCCTCAGTCTATAGTGATAGTGTTCAGGGAGACCAGAGTAAAGAGCAGCTCACATGAGAAGCTCCAGCACCAGCAGCACCTGGAGCATGAGACCAAACTGTTGTACCAGCCTCAGTGGTTGTAGTGGGGGGGGGGCACTACCGGGTTTATAGTGGTTGTAGTGGGGGGCACTGCCGGGTTTATAGTGGTTGTAGTGCCCCCCCCCCCCACTACAACGTTCCTCAACGTTGTAGTGGGGGGGGGGCACTACTGGTTTTATAGTGGTTGTAGTGGGAGGGGGGGCACTACTGGGTTTATAGTGGTTGTAGTGGGGGGGGGGGCACTACTGGGTTTATAGTGGTTGTAGTGGGGGGGGGGCACTACTGGTTTTATAGCACTTCTAAGCACCAACCAGGAGCAGAAAGGCACGAGGTAGACAACTCCACAATACGTTGTCATGAGTTTGGAGTGTTGGGTGGTATTCTAAAATATTCAGTGAACATGAAATAGTGTATATTTTTCAATACTACAAGTATTGCTGTAACATAGAGTACTGTGCTAGGGAGATAAATGGCAGATGTAGAGAATATATTCAATCGAATTAATCAGATTTTATTGTCAATTGTTACAAAGCTATGCTTGTTACCATGAAGAATATTGTGTGTTTTATGTAACTGTTTAAATATCAGGATGTTGGCCTTACATGGAATAAAAACAAAATAAACAATGATTTATTGTGTGCTCATTATCAGTGCTGAAATATATTTTTCATCTTAATATATGTATTTCATACCTTGTCATTAATGATTACTTTAAGAAAAAGGCAACGTTCCTCAACGTAAAGTAATGTTCTAAGCATTGCGTTCAAGGAACGCTAGGTGAGATGATTGAAGGAAGGAAAGCACAAACCTTTACTCTGCCACACCTATATAAACTCCTACATGACACTAACGCTCCCTCATTTCAAACTCTTACTGTGCATCCTGAGTTTGGGCCTACCTCACTATGGGTAATGGGGGAGGCTGCATCCAGGGGTAGGGTCTAGCTCACTATGGGTAATGGGGGGAGGCTACATCCAGGGGTAGGGCCTAGCTCACTATGGGTAATGGGGGAGGCTGCATCCAGGGGTAGGGTCTAGCTCACTATGGGTAATGGGGGAGGCTACATCCAGGGGTAGGGTCTAGCTCACTATGGGTAATGGGGGGGGAGGCTACATCCAGGGGTAGGGCCTAGCTCACTATGGGTAATGGGGGGGGGCTACATCCAGGGGTAGGGCCTAGCTCACTATGGGTAATGGTGGGAGGATACATCCAGGGGTAGGGCCTGGCTCACTATGGGTAATGGGGGGGAGGCTACATCCAGGGGTAGGGTCTAGCTCACTATGGGTAATGGGGGGGGGGCTACATCCAGGGGTAGGGTCTAGCTCACTATGGGTAATGGGGGGGGGGGGAGGCTACATCCAGGGGTAGGGCCTAGCTCACTATGGGTAATGGGGGGGGGGCTACATCCAGGGGTAGGGTCTAGCTCACTATGGGTAATGGGGGGGGGGGCTACATCCAGGAGTAGGGCCTAGCTCACTATGGGTAATGGGCGGGGAGGCTACATCCAGGGGTAGGGTCTAGCTCACTATGGGTAATGAAGGCTACATCCAGGGGTAGGGTCTAGCTCACTATGGGTAATGGGGGGGGGGGCTACATCCAGGGGTAGGGTATAGCTCACTATGGGTAATGGAGGCTACATCCAGGGGTAGGGTCTAGCTCACTATGGGTAATGGGGGCTACATCCAGGGGTAGGGCCTAGCTAACTATAGGTAATGGGGCTACATCCAGGGGTAGGGTCTAGCTCACTATGGGTTATAGGGGGAGGTTACATCCAGGGGTAGGGTCTAGCTCACTATGGGTAATAGGGGGAGGCTAGATCCAGGGGTAGGGTCTAGCTCACTATGGGTAATAGGGGGAGGCTACATCCAGGGATAAGGTATGGTGGGGTTACATCAAGAGGTGGAGGGGCTATTTCCAGGGTCGTACATAAATACCACATTTTTCCATAGTCCCACATAGCAAAACACATTTTTCAAACCATAGAAAATAATTAGTTCAAGTTAAGTTGCTTAATTGCTTCTTTTACTGTGTTTCTTGTACAGTAAGAATTAATATCCTTTAACATACCCAACACCACTAATATAATAATGTTGTGTTCTTGTATATTTGCAGGTACACAGACAATCAGGAGGACACCCGTACACTTGTACCTGTAGCAGACACGCAACGCTGGGGGAGGGTACAGGCTGCAGGTAATGATACACGCATCTATGCCTGGTGCCTCCAGGACATCCCCTCCTGCCTCCTCAGTACACACCCTGTGTGGGGGCACCAGGGAGGGATGCTATACCTACAGCTGCAGGATAGATACACATCCCTGTATGGTGGTGATAGACCAGCAGTCAGTGCTGACACCTGGTGTGACACCTTCACACTACTCACCACCACTACACACAGTGTGTATAGACTGGTTGTGTTCCTGTCTCCCTCTGCCTCCCTCACCCCGCTCCTCTCCTCCCTCACCCCTCACACCCTCACCTCACTAGCACACAAGCTGAATGTGGTAGAGGTCCAATATGGAGAGGTGTCCTGTAGTGAGCTGACCTCCTGGCTCTCCTTCACACAGCAGGCAGGCTGCACCATCAGCCCTCATCCACAGGGAGCTGAGATATGCACAACACAAGGCCACAGTCTGGTTATATTGCTGTGGTACACCAGAGTGAGAGCCTCCACACAGCAGCACCAGCTGCACCAACACCAGCTGGAGGTGGAGACCTATGTGATACGTGACTATCAGTGGATCATAGAGTAGTTGTAATAATTTGTAGTAATTCATTATTTCATGGAACATGATGTCCTGTTATTTGACAATATGAGTTAGAGCCAGGTTGTAGCCGGGTAGAAGGTATAGCAACAGGTGGTGGACGGGCCAATACAAAACATCAGAGCACCCCACTCCACCCATCCCCTCTCAAACTCTATGCACAAGGAGAACATTTTGAGTAGAGATGACTTCAGCCAGGTGGCGCCATAAGCATGAGGGTTAGGGCATGCATTAGAAATATCTCTTGTGGAATGTTACATTATTTGTACTGTAATTTTTCTGTGCCATTTTAATATTGCATCAATGAACAAACATAAACAAAAAATAGAAAGTGAGTCTCAACAAACTATTTTGAGGTACCAGCATAGTTAAACATGAGATAAAGCGGATTTCAATGATATTAAACATTAGGCAGCCTATTAAGTACTATTTGTTACGTTTGAAAAAAAAGTTAGCAATATTCATGGATGGACAATTATTAGTAACATACTTTAAGGCAAATACCAGCGTTCAATGAAAAATGAAACTTTAGCTTCAGAAAGAATATATTTCACACATATAGCCAAACTAATATTAAGATATTGATAGAAATTCCAGTGACAAATGGTCATATTAAGCAAACTCTCCGGACATATCGCTCATATTGGTAATAATGGATGGTCAATAATTCACCTTCTAGAATTATTCTGAGTATATGTTCACCTTGCGCAACAAGATTTGGGTTTAGCCAGGAATTAAATGTCTAACGATATGAGTAAATCAATTTATCACAATAGAGGAGAATGTGGCTTTAACCAAACAAACAATGCCTCAGCCCATGACCACAGTGAATCGCCTGCATCATAGATCACAATATATGCAAAGACATTTTGTACATGGGAATATGATGAATCCTTTCTTTTACCAAGCAACATCAAGGTACAAAACATGTGGTAGACTTCAGATTGTGCCTGCTACTAGCAATGTCTATTACTGTTTAGTGCTAGGGTGTGGTTAATGGTTGTTCTTCTACAATATGTGATGTGTCCCAGGGAAATGAGTCGCAAGTCGCAAAAAATGGGTTTTGAGATATCATTATATTTAAAAAGATGTGATCAAGCCGATTCCAATGATAGTAAACATTAGGACATTTAACACGTATTTCTATAATTTAGGTTTGATACTTTTAGTTTAGAAAGAAAAGTAATATTTCTGGGTGGACCATTACTAGTAATGTAGTTAAACATACTCTATACAATGACCTGAGAAATGCATGAATATATCTAATCCAGTCTTTAATTTTGGTAAATGTATTCATACGACTTGAAGCATTAAGTACCCCAAACATGAGAACATTCCTACAAAGAGATCTTGTGAACAAAATTCTTTGAAAAATATTAACTGTGCAACCTGTGACACATCACGCATATATATATGTAAATGTTAACCCTGGTGCATGTAGCTGGGCGCTGCAATAAACATACATGATAACATGCGTGAGTAGTATAAGGAATGTGGACACAAATACTGGTACAATACTAATAACAAGCACATATTTTTCGTCGCATTGGCTGTGTGCTAAGGCGGGATCATTGCCGGCATGACTCACTACCCATACCACCCTTCACCCCTCACCTGCGCCCTCTATCACCACCTATATAATCACTCACACCACCGCCATCATCCTCACTTCGCCTTCGACAATACATCAAGGCACCCACCTGCCCACACCTTTTTCTCATCCTTCATATTACTTCATCAATATTTCAACTTGCATGATTTTATCGTCATCAAATTTATATAATTTATCAATTTTACACATTTTATTACTCAAATCAAACAACATTTTATCAAAATAAAAATATAGAATTCCCAATTGCCTCTTGAGTCATTTGTCCGGTAATGACAACAGAGGGAAATGGTGAATATCATATCACACAAAGGATTGACTTGAAGTGTTTACTTTCTGTATGTTTTATCCCTTTGATTATTATCAATAGGGGATTTGCATGTCACACTGCGCGTGCATGCTGGGATGGATTTTAATGAAATCTGAGATAAAAATATTTTGCAACGTTTTCATCGAAAATTGCAATATCATTATTTCATCAATATCATAGCTTGTATAAATGATCTATGTTAACCAAATGCATGATGGGAAAGATGGAGACTAGTATTATGGAAACATGTATTACACATGGATATTGACATCTGATAACCGATAAATATTCCCTGCAGAACGTGGCATGTTTACTTTAGATTTCATACTGTACCATTCCTCCCATAATTCCATGGAAATCTAATTCAAAATGTCGGCTTTGCAAATAAAAGAACCTATACAGAACTGACAGGCGTCATTGGTTTCTACAGAGTCACCTAAATATTAGTATTAACACAGTGGATATTAGGGTGCTGATTATTTACAGAACAGAATATTCCCAATGACTAATGATACTTGTGTATAGAAATCTATTAATAGTGATGTTGATATTAGTTAATAGCTATTATTTGGGAGACCTGCACTGTGCAGAAACTGTAAAAACGTGCGTCCTGCTTTATATCTCTCCTTCTCACCAGCTGGAGGTGGAGACTAACGTGATAAAATACTCTCAGTGGATCATAGAGTAGATGTGATAGTTTCACTTTATAATTTCATGATGGTATGCAAGCTCAGAGATCTCTGATTCTAATGAACTTTCAGTACATTTTCCTTCATGGACTTTTGTATTTGTATTAAAGTGAAGAAAGAAAACAAAAAGCATAATGTTAATTTCCTGAATAAAGGTTTACATCTGGATTGGACACCGGCTCTGATGGCGCTTATTAGTTGATATTCTAAGAACAAATCATATAACATACAAAATGAGGAAATAATCATTGCCTGAATGATGCTAAAGTTAACACTTTCATACTTGTCCATGACGTTCCTATTCACAATGAACCTCCAGTCCTGTGTATACAGAGATCGAGGGAGTGGAAACGGCCCATCGACTGAAGGTGCTCACATATGACACATGTATTTTGCCACTGTGGCGCTGCAAACTGTTTTAATTATTATAGGCTGTCACGGGCTGTTACAGTCATATGAAGTATCTTTGAAGCCTCTATGGAGCCTCCAGGGATCTAGGATACCTCTGGGATACCTCCAGGATGAAGTGTAGTTCCCCCGGCCCCCATATGACCATCTTTGCATTCTTTAGGACTTTCATGTCAGTCTACAACTTCAGGGGTATTCCACTTCATGGGGAAACACTTCACATTGTTAGGGCTACAACTTCAGGGGTATTCCACTTCATGGGGAAACACTTCACATTGTTAGGGCTACAACTTCAGGGGTATTCCACTTCATGGGGAAACACTTCACATTGTTAGGGCTACAACTTCAGGGGTATTCCACTTCATGGGGAAACACTTCACATTGTTAGGGCTACAACTTCAGGGGTATTCCACTTCATGGGGAAACACTTCACATTGTTAGGGCTACAACTTCAGGGGTATTCCACTTCATGGGGAAACACTTCACATTGTTAGGGCTACAACTTAAGGGGTATTCCACTTCATGGGGAAACACTTCACATTGTTAGGGCTACAACTTCAGGGGTATTCCACTTCATGGGGAAACACTTCACATTGTTAGGGCTTCAACTTAAGGGGTATTCCACTTCATGGGGAAACACTTCACATTGTTAGGGCTTCAACTTAAGGGGTATTCCACTTCATGGGGAAACACTTCACATTGTTAGGGCTTCAACTTAAGGGGTATTCCACTTCATGGGGAAACACTTCACATTGTTAGGGCTTCAACTTCAACTCAAGCACAAGGCAAGATTCAGATGCTTTTCTAAAAGCCACATTATCCAGATAAAGCAAGATGTCTTCATTCCAAATTAGCATATAATGTTACATCTATGCATGAGATGGAAGTCTTGATTAACCACTTACTACACGTTTATATACATCCAAGGCACATCCATGTGTAATCATCGGGGAACCAGTAACAGACGGGACAGAACCATCAGTCCGTGTGTGTGTGTGTGGTGGGGGGGGGGGGAGGGGGGGATAGAACTCTTTGGTGCAGTAGACAACACTATAAAGATGGCAGCCACTCAGGTTGTGTCCAAAGATTCCAGACGTGGGTCTGATAATTTACCATTTGCACAGGAGTCTGACCGCAGAATATCAACTATTAATTCTCAGAAGAGATTTTTTTTCTGAAACAACTTATAACTAGTTTCTTTTAATTCTTTTTAAATTTCATTTAAGGCCAATAGGATATTTAATTATACTATTTGAGAAAACCGCATATCCCCCAGGGATATTTTCATGTGTCACCTAGTCAAAGTTATGTAATTATAATAATTTAGAACTACCCCATAAATCATCAATTTTCTATTACATCACCATATAAAACACATTTTAATAAATGAACGAGACATAAGTCTTCCACTCATCATCATTACTGACCAAAAGGAAATAATTCAATACCCAGAATCCCCTAGACTAATGGAATCCACTTCACCACTGGGAGATACATACTGCTAAACAGATGGATATACAAAGGTACACAATACCTGTGGTCACATTCACCAAGATATAAGGACAAATATTCACTGCATACAGGCACAATGATATTATTTCGCTGAAAGGTGGATTATTACAACCTTGTCAAGGCTAACTTACAATAGGATACTAGCAATGAAATCAGTAGAACCATTATCAAATATAATCTTAAAATGTATCTAGAAATAAGAAACATGTTGTAGAAAATATGCTAGCTTCCTGGGTCGAGTGCAAGACCAGGAGCAACTCTACCAGCGGAGGGGGCTATTTAATCAGCCTGAATTCAAATCACCTTCAATTTGATATCCAAAGGACCAGACAACCTGTTTGTTGTGACGGCTTGTAAGAAATATTGTGTCCTTTCTTTTTCAGCAGCAGGTGGCCATAAGCATAGTGAGTAGTATACGGAATGTGGGCTTAAACACTGGTATATGTTCTTTTATTTCATGAGATACAGTACGAGGCCTCTTCTAAATGGTTTGCAGTTATACAAAGCTGAATATGAGATTAATAGTTGAATTAAATTACCTTGTGACGTCCAGAGGTGAAAGCAGATGCCTCTCCACCCCTGGCTCTTATTCACTATTTCTACAAGGTCTCCGCGCTTTTGGACTACAGAACTCTCAGGCTTTTCAAGGCCCATTTTTCTGCTTTTCCAGACTGGTATAAGTGAATTTTCAGAACTTTAATGTTGGGATCTGGAGAATGTAGTTAGTGTTGTGATATTTTTAACCAGTTTTATATTCGTATTTTACATCAATCACCGTTTTTCGCCTTTTACTTCAGGAGTCACTCTATGGAAGGTGTAATAGGGGCGAAACAGGAAAATTTACAGTAAGAAACAGAATCTTCAAAGCCTTGAATTTACTTGTCCAAATTCCATGATTTTCCAGGCGCCCGGTTTAATGGGCTGGATAAGATGATTTATATTTAACAAACTGATTAATATTCAGAGATGTTTTTGTGTTGCTAGGTTGATTTATACAACATAGCAATTACCTCAATGGAGAACTTTAAATAGCAAACATAATATGAACACAAATCATCATCATTCCCTCTCGAAAACGTACAGTTAAGATGTAGCATTACACAACCTATAAAAGGTAAAAGTAACTGTTGACTTTTAACATTATACAAACCATCAGCAGATCAACTATTGACGACATCAAATGTCATATGGCAGATAAATAGGGATTATTTGCAGTATTTTCATAATGAAATGGTGGACGTTGAGTACTGGTTCACATAAAGCACAGGTTGTGAGTGAAGGCTTATATAACAAATAATGAAATAATGTCCTTGTATGAACAACCGTTTTTATTCAATCACAGAAATATATTTACTTGTTGCAAACGTACATTGAATTTTCAGACATTTAGAATGAAATTACAAAATAGGAAAGTGCTTGTTCTTACCTGACGTTTGTTATGCAACATAGCTATAGGGATTTATTTGATTATATATCTGTGTTTATATATAATTCAACAATGGAAGCAATAAGTATATTGCCAAAGATATGAAAACCCACTAATACATGTACATTGATCTCTGACATAATAGAACAAACCCAACAAATAAAAATGGAAAAGAAACAATTCACAATATTCGCAACAGGAATTGACTGAATACTAAGTATAATCTATATAACCATCAGGTTCAGAAAATATGAGACAAGGTTTAATCTTGAATACAGGCCGGGGATTGGGGCCAAGAAACAGTTGCTGGGAAACAATAAATGCCTCTCTCCAAATTAATGTAAGCTGGTGGTGTCAAACAGTAGCCGGGGTTGCCTAGATCTAAACAAGAATGAAGTTAGGGAAGTGAAATTCCCTTCTAAATACTTATACGATGAGTATGGTCTCATTATTTCACTCTAGCACTCTTGAAACTGAAGATACATGCACCAGGACAATAATGACGACATATCTTGAATACTTGACAGTTTAGAACTCCTATGATAGGATGCGACAATTTAAAACTTACATGATTATATTATTGACGGATATTTCCAATTAATGCCATCGAAAAACGAACTGACAGACTATATAAGACATTGCCACCACCGTCAACTATCAATCATCAATCTAAGTCGAGCCTTAACAATACTCACCGAAATTTGAATATGTATCTACTTGTCATTTTATTCTATCCTTCTTATATTACTCTACGATTTTGAAAGGGATACTGGGAAGATCTCAGCGTAATATTACACCAAGAGGGACCATTCCTTTTTAATATTGCATTAAACAAAAATACATGTTTATTGAATAAAAGTTTCATAATAATAATAGTAGAAGCCAATTACAAGCCGGGGCAAAAGGGACCTGTAAGGAATTAAAAGCCTATAAACGGGCCACTACGGTAGCACAAACCTGTATAACTACAAGGTTATGATTCAACAAGTTTACAAAATGGTAACACCACTTAATAATACAATCTAATATTCGAGATATCAAATATAGAAAATGTATTATCCAGTGGTTAAAATAAGGAAAAAATGTAGGTTACTAGAATTTCTGGTTGCCCTGAGTAATATCACGAATCATATTAATGGCCAAAACAGGTTGCCCGCACGATTTTTACTTGCCAAAATCGCCCGGGCAATCAATTATTATTTCAAACATTCTTGTCATTACACCTTCATTCATGAATCACAATAAAATTATATTTTAAATGTTTTAACTTCCAAAACCAACAAATAAGTTGAGTTTAATAACTTTCAACTGTTCACAAATCTGAAGTGGAACCAGGACTGAAACACAGGGTTCGTACATTTCTGTCATAACAAAAATCTTTTTAACCAGGGCTGCAGTTTTCACAAACCTAAGAAATACAAAACATACTGGATACAGTAACGGTTTAGAAATCTGTGTTGTAACTCTTTCCACTTTACCTGATGGAATGGCTTTTCGGAACAGTCTGTTTGACAACATGCCTGGGTACAATTATCAAGGCCAAAGCATTTGTGGGACAAGCCCTAGTCACAACATCGTTCTTTTGGCATATGCCAACATTGCTTCCTGAATAAAGAAATGTTAAAAAGAGTTTAGGACTTTGAAAATTAGAATTCAAGGACTTCGAAAGCCTCGAAAATTAGAATCCAAGGATTTTGAAGGCCTCGAAAATTAGAAACCAAGGATTTTGAAGGCCTTGAAAATTAGAATTCAAGGACTTGAAGGCCTTGAAAATTAGAATTCAAGGACTTTGACGGCCTTGAAAAGTAGGATTAAAGGCGTGTACGAACTGCTGTTATCCAGTGGCGTGTACGAACCCTATACATATATAATACCTGCAGGAGAGACTGGTGGACGGCAGGTCACAACTTGTGCTTGGGCGGCTTGTCAAACACACCGTGGCGACCAGCACCCTGTGTGAACCGCCCTGCACCTGTAACATGGACAACGGGGAATATTACTTATTTAGCTTAATATTGTTATAGTTTTGACATTGCCTCACACTGGAAGAAGATGGAGAATGGGGAATATTGGGTTGGTGTATTATGGATGGGTTTATATTGGATTTTTTTTCATTTCCAGAATGAGTACAAATATTATTTTAACATAATAACAATAACACCAGAAAAATGTCTGCCCAATTTTATGGCAGCCTTACAGCTCTTACAAGAGGGTCCCTCACAGAAAGTTTATATCAAAATCAAAGGAAGTGATATATTTAAAATTATAGCTAGCTCAATAGCTAGCATTGACGCTATGACAATGGGATTCACTATAGTTAATAAGGTGAAGATGGTTATATGGGTTCCCTCATGGTATGGATGAACTTCAGAGGTTTAATTCAGTTTCATCTATTAATAAAAAAAATGGGCTCTACTTATGATATTGATTAGATTGGTACTTCACTTCATTTGATATTGTTCTATGTTGGTGTAGTTGGTTCAATGTCAGATTTCATTAGAATCCATCCCAAGATGCTCTCTAAGACATGCGCAGTGGCACATGCAAATCCCCTATTGCAAAATGAAATATAGAATGGTGTGGGGTAGGTTGGTGTAAAGCTGTGTCCTTCTCCTTTCACTGCCATTCAACTGAAATGACTCAGGAACCCTTTCTTTAACCTCACCTTGGACAGCTTCCTCCTGCACCACATGTTTCCCGTTCTCCCACTCATACTGCATGGCGTCCTCCCATGAGGAGGCATCATACGCGGCGTAGTAGGCTGCCCGGCGGTCAGCCCGCAGACATGCCTGTGGGTAGGTACAGAGCACCTGCGCTAACTTCACTGCTTCACCTACAGCTGGGTACAAGAGAGATACAGGTTAGTGTTGAATTAAAGGATAGTAATGGTCAGATTATGTCTGTAGAAATGAACTGCCAGGAACATTAGGTATATTAGAACCATTAGAGGGAGAAGCCTTACCTGTACCAGAGGGTACCACCCTGTTAGCTAGGCCTGCCTCGCGTGCCTCTGGGGCTGTGATGGGACGCCCGGTGAGGATCATGTCCATAGCACGTGACAGCCCCACCAGCTTCTGTAGCCTCACCGTGCCTCCATCCAGCAGCGGCACACCTGCAACAGGCAGTTATCTATACTTTTTACAGTTAGAGATTTTTATAAGGGAAAAGGTGTAATTTACTACACATAGAGCAAGGGTTTAGCATCAGGACGTACCCCTAGCTAATACAGGAATAAATACCATCACACAAGAACAACATGCAGTTATTTCTCTACATTTTATATTTAGGATTTTAAGGAAAAAACATGAATGTATATCATAGCATAAGTTATAGCATAACTTAGACTATTTTAGTAACTTACAATTCAAAGACTTTAGCACAAACAATTTTATTTGTAAGACAATAATTATTTTCCAACAAACATGTATATACACTCTCAGCTAACACCATGCAGTCAAATAATACAGATTTTCTAATTCTTTCCAAATCTAAAAATCATTTGACCAACATTTTGGAGGATTTTGTCAGGTTGTTTAGCGTACAGGGCTTGAGACAAGTCCACATTTATATTCTGGAGACCTGCCAAAATATTGACCAACAATTAAATGGTTTAAGTAATGAAGTGAAGCTACTGACCCCATCTCCTGCAGAATATGCCCATAGTGGCCGTCTCCTCCATGACCCTGAGATCACACATCATCGCCAGCTCCATCCCGCCCGCCACCGCATAACCATTGACTGCCGCAATCACAGGCTTAGAGAAGACCATCTTAGTGGGCCCCTGTAACAGTGACATATATTTACACCATCTTAGTGGGCCCCTGTAACAGTGACATATATTTACACCATCTTAGTGGGCCCCTGTAACAGTGACATATATTTACACCATCTTAGTGGGCCCCTGTAACAGTGACATATATTTACACCATCTTACTGGGCCCCTGTAACAGTGACATATATTTACACCATCTTAGTGGGGCCCTGTAACAGTGACATATATTTACACCATCTTAGTGGGCCCCTGTAACAGTGACATATATTTACACCATCTTAGTGGGGCCCTGTAACAGTGACATATATTTACACCATCTTACTGGGGCCCTGTAACAGTGACATATATTTACATCATCTTAGTGGGGCCCTGTAACAGTGACATGTATTTACACCATCTTAGTGGGGCCCTGTAACAGTGACATATATTTACACCATCTTACTGGGGCCCTGTAACAGTGACATATATTTACATCATCTTAGTGGGCCCCTGTAACAGTGACATATATTTACATCATCTTAGTGGGCCCCTGTAACAGTGACATATATTTACACCATCTTAGTGGGCCCCTGTAACAGTGACATATATTTACACCATCTTACTGGGGCCCTGTAACAGTGACATATATTTACACCATCTTAGTGGGCCCCTGTAACAGTGACATATATTTACATCATCTTAGTGGGGCCCTGTAACAGTGACATGTATTTACACCATCTTAGTGGGGCCCTGTAACAGTGACATGTATTTACACCATCTTAGTGGGGCCCTGTAACAGTGACATATATTTACATCATCTTAGTGGGGCCCTGTAACAGTGACATATATTTACATCATCTTAGTGGGCCCCTGTAACAGTGACATATATTTACACCATCTTAGTGGGGCCCTGTAACAGTGACATGTATTTACACCATCTTACTGGGGCCCTGTAACAGTGACATATATTTACATCATCTTAGTGGGGCCCTGTAACAGTGACATATATTTACATCATTCCCAACCACAGGCAGTGGTTGTATCATCTTACTGGGGCCCTGTTACAGTGACATATATTTACACCATTCACTGATACAATCACAGGCTTAGAGAAGACCATCTTACTGGGCCCTGATACATTTACCAGAAAACTAAATTATTAATATAAGCAGGTTAAATGAATGAAGGCTAGTAATGCATGAAAACCAAAATGAACATCCAAAAAGAAAGTTTATATCCCTACTAGGTTTCTTTAAATTATAGCTAAATTTCTAAAACTGAAATCTTCAAACAAAACCGAAAATATAAATGAGAGAACATATAAATGGACTTGGAGAAGATCAACTTACAGGTTGGTATCAAAAGTAATGGAAAGAACAATGCACACAACAAATGTTAGCTACAAGAGAGTACCAGGCCTGGGAAAGGTATTTCACTAGGGTGCTTTGATTGATATTGTTTATTTCCAGATCAACAGTTACAATAAAGTTACATGTCTGGAGATAGGTGCTCGCCTCTATGCTAGCCATAGCTCTTCCAGAATGTTCTTTTACAATAAATAATAATATTCGTTACATAGTACGTCTTACATCAGTGACCGATAGGCAGTTAAGCTGTTTGCAATGCGATGGGTAATTATGATTATACCAAACTTGTATAAATATTCAGACTCTGTTATATTTGTGTCTCATAGGGGTGCAAATTACCCTCTTATATCTGATTTGTATTCGACTAGATTTTCTTCCTTTTCTGTTCATGTTCCTTAACTACACGGGGTGATTGGTCAATGACTATTGGCCCTCCAGAGGATTCCCACAATGCTTTGCGCAGTTGTAGAGTCCAGGAAGAGTGGCAGTATGCTAGCGCTGGCCTGAACGCCTCTTTTTTCCTTTAGTAGTATCGATAGCCCATTGATTATCGATGGGTAATTACCTGTAAAACATTATATGGATATGTACTTCTCCTGCCTTTCCCCTCACCACCAAATCTCACCAACCACGCCAACCCACCCGCCGTCCCTCAATTTTTATCTCTGGGTCGCGTAGATGCTATGTCATTCTACACGACCCAGAGATAAAAATTGAAGCTGCGTGACCCGACCGAGGCTCGAACTCCCAAACCTCCACTCTCAATGCCAGTGCTCTATCCACTGGGCTATGACCCTTGGGTGGAGTGGATACTGAGCCAATCATATGAGCAGGGCCAACGCATGGCAGAGGAAGGAAAAACGTCCATTACTCCTTTATTCATGCTATCATGACTGTGTTACTTTAAAACATCAATCTAGAGATATTCAGGGGGCGTTCTGTGGCAACGGAAATGACTAGATATATCAGATCACTGTAAAAAGGTGTTTGTGTGCTGTTTTGAGCTAGTACCCTTTCTCTGAAATAGAGAGACTGGGGTGACACCTACAGGAATTGATTGGTACCTTGCGGCACCGTTCGGTGGCCACAACTGAGTCATGCGGCGTCAAGGCCTAAGCCATCGAGCCTACCTAAACTTTGAGACTTGACACATAATGAAAGTTTGATAAACAATATTAAACTTTCCTAATCTAAACATACCTTTATATCTATCGCCGGAGACATGTTAGATATCATAATGACTCGTTAAAACTAGATTTATCTCATGGTTTTTGACGGAATGTCTGCTCCAGGCTTCAAAATTTATTATTGCCAACAACGGAGCCGGATTTTTATGATATTCATATTCATTTTTATTTGATGATTAATATATATGAGTATATGTGGTTATATTATGAAGGACATCTGATACCTGATTGAACCCCCAACACTGGTTGCTAGGGATATTCCCACCAGTAACACACTCTAATGCTGACCACTACAGTGAGCGGATGTGTCTGACCGTTCTGAGATTTTTTTTTATTTTTATTGAAACTTCTTAGAGCGGACATCACTAAGTTCGGGCCAAATAAATCATATACAAACTACTACTTCTTGACTTGTTGCTGATATTGATATAATTTGTTAGGATAGTGATGCTTAGTAGCTATAAAAAAGCATTTCTAAAGTTGAACAAATTAGATAGGGTTTTTTTTTCTTGTTTGTCATTTTTTTCTTGTTTGTCATTGTTTTACGTCGCTTACATGGCATGCAAGTCAGGACAGAAAACATCACCTTCACAATCGGCTTGACAAGACATTTAGTAATGTTTTTGGGTGGGTACATATGGAAACCAGCAATTTTGTTATTATTTCCAGAATGTATATCACTTAAACTATAATATACTAAGTAATAAAACAACTACAACTGTTCAACTTATAATGGGTGATTTTGTGTTTTCAGTACACGTCAATGCAAATTCAGTAACTCGAACTCACAAGTGCAATATATCTGTAGCCGCTGGAGGGTGAATATTATTAGATATAAGTTATAAGATTCTTTTTGAAAAGAGAGTAGCAAAGATTCTAAACTATAGTAAAAAAACGAAAATAAAAATAAGCTTTGATAATCTCACCCAAGAATATTCATGAGGGTAGAGTGAACAGCAAGGAAAGCAGCAGGGGATAACAAATGGGAAAATAACCAACCATTGGACGCCATGTGTCTGTGCTTGACATCCGCTTCTGGAAGTCTCCTGTGTCTAGGGTAGAAAGAGCCTTCAAGTCAAAGCCACCACAGAAACATCCGCCTACAGGGAAATGATAAAACGATGCAGACTAAGGTCGAATGAAAACTTTCATGAAAGGTTAAGTCATAGCGTACGATGTTTGAACAATGCTGCCAGACATGGCAAAACTTGCAGGTCTGCGGACCGCAGCTAGTGAAAGGCAGGGCAAGTCAGGGAAACTCAACACTTTACTGGTCTGATTCTCCAGTGAAACATTTAACTACTACAGTCATGAAATACAGAGCAACTGTTATTTGTATATCATTTGGTTGGTTAAACCATAAAGTTTTTGTCTGCACCTCGCTGAGGGATTTTGGAAAAAATTAAATGTGTAAAAATGAAAACCATAACAATGAGTATGATAAAAGAAAATATTTTCAAACTAAGGATTTGACAATTTATGAATTTTAAAGCAGATCTTTAATGACAGGTTGTATTGATGACTATGAGGGATGACTATGTCTCACCTTTACCATAGAGCACTGCTACCCACAGTATAGTTACTAATATAGTACAGGATAAGAGCTGAGGGATGACTATGTCTCACCTTTACCATAGAGCACTGCTACCCACAGTATAGTTACTAATATAGTACAGGATAAGAGCTGAGGGATGACTATGTCTCACCTTTACCATAGAGCACTGCTACCCACAGTATAGTTACTAATATAGTACAGGATAAGAGCTGAGGGATGACTATGTCTCACCTTTACCATACAGCACTGCTACCCACAGTATAGTTACTAATATAGTACAGGATAAGAGCTGAGGGATGACTATGTCTCACCTTTACCATAGAGCACTGCTACCCACAGTATAGTTACTAATATAGTACAGGATAAGAGCTGAGGGATGACTATGTCTCACCTTTACCATACAGCACTGCTACCCACAGTATAGTTACTAATATAGTACAGGATAAGAGCTGAGGGATGACTATGTCTCACCTTTACCATAGAGCACTGCTACCCACAGTATAGTTACTAATATAGTACAGGATAAGAGCTGAGGGATGACTATGTCTCACCTTTACCATAGAGCACTGCTACCCACAGTATAGTTACTAATATAGTACAGGATAAGAGCTGAGGGATGACTATGTCTCACCTTTACCATACAGCACTGCTACCCACAGTATAGTTACTAATATAGTACAGGATAAGAGCTGCGGGATGACTATGTCTCACCTTTACCATACAGCACTGCTACCCACAGTATAGTTACTAATATAGTACAGGATAAGAGCTGAGGGATGACTATGTCTCACCTTTACCATACAGCACTGCTACCCACAGTATAGTTACTAATATAGTACAGGATAAGAGCTGAGGGATGACTATGTCTCACCTTTACCATAGAGCACTGCTACCCACAGTATAGTTACTAATATAGTACAGGATAAGAGCTGAGGGATGACTATGTCTCACCTTTACCATACAGCACTGCTACCCACAGTATAGTTACTAATATAGTACAGGATAAGAGCTGAGGGATGACTATGTCTCACCTTTACCATACAGCACTGCTACCCACAGTATAGTTACTAATATAGTACAGGATAAGAGCTGAGGGATGACTATGTCTCACCTTTACCATACAGCACTGCTACCCACAGTATAGTTACTAATATAGTACAGGATAAGAGCTGAGGGATGACTATGTCTCACCTTTACCATAGAGCACTGCTACCCACAGTATAGTTACTAATATAGTACAGGATAAGAGCTGAGGGATGACTATGTCTCACCTTTACCATACAGCACTGCTACCCACAGTATAGTTACTAATATAGTACAGGATAAGAGCTGAGGGATGACTATGTCTCACCTTTACCATACAGCACTGCTACCCACAGTATAGTTACTAATATAGTACAGGATAAGAGCTGAGGGATGACTATGTCTCACCTTTACCATAGAGCACTGCTACCCACAGTATAGTTACTAATATAGTACAGGATAAGAGCTGAGGGATGACTATGTCTCACCTTTACCATAGAGCACTGCTACCCACAGTATAGTTACTAATATAGTACAGGATAAGAGCTGAGGGATGACTATGTCTCACCTTTACCATACAGCACTGCTACCCACAGTATAGTTACTAATATAGTACAGGATAAGAGCTGAGGGATGACTATGTCTCACCTTTACCATACAGCACTGCTACCCACAGTATAGTTACTAATATAGTACAGGATAAGAGCTGAGGGATGACTATGTCTCACCTTTACCATACAGCACTGCTACCCACAGTATAGTTACTAATATAGTACAGGATAAGAGCTGAGGGATGACTATGTCTCACCTTTACCATACAGCACTGCTACCCACAAGTCCTGGTCCTGCTCAAACTTGCTGAACTCCTCCAGGAGGCGCTCTCCAGTCTGGAAGTCCACACAATTCCTCACTTCCGGTCTGTTGATTCCCACCATGAGCACGTGACCTATCTTCTCAGTCTCCACTGATAAAAACAATATTAATGAGAGTGCATCTTAATTAATATTGTAAATGCTTGAGGTACATTACCAGGAAGTGATACATAACGTAATGCGATGGCGGCTATGACACATACAGGCCTATCGTTGAAAACATTCTTTCAATTTTCTATGTAAATTGTTGCAAAATATTTGTATGTCAGATTTTGTCAGAATCCATCCCCATTGTAACAGACATGCACAGTACCACATGCAACTCCCCTATTAAATGTTGAATAAACTGGCTAGAGCATATCACCCGTTTTTAGTCAGGTATAACTATGATGTGACCCTCTGATATCTAGATGTAACAATATAATATTGCCTGGCTGAAATTACCCTGTTCAAAGAAATGTCAAGTGTTATATGGTCTAATTAACTTAAGCAGTTGATTTTACACTATAATCAATTATGATTTCTTACTTTAAAGTGGCACTCACCGATCGCAGAACTCAATTATGAGAGTTTGGTCAAAATTACAGAAATTGAGTTAAATAGAAACCCCTTTACCCATGGGTTTCCTGATTTGATCATATAAACGCATTTTTCTTAAGTGTTTATCAAATCTTCCTGTTGAAAATTATTTTAGTCTGCCAGAACAAAATAACCTGTTACGCAAGTACCAATGACGCATGCACATTCTGTGACAGCCATCATTGACGCATCGTTGGAGGGAACGTCATGATGTAAATTAGTACTGTAAACAAAGCATTATACCGTAACTACTCTCTATCACTGGATGTATTATATAATGTGTGTCTAGATAGCTAGATGGTGCCGCCGCCTCGTGGCGAGCATCTGACCTAACTACCGTGAGTAGAGAATAAAGGCAGTGGAGCTCGAGACATGAAAGACAACGGATGTGTTATTGAGTTATTGATACATGGTGCCAGGAATAGAACCACTAACCCACGACAATGGAAGGAATTAGACCACCAGATAAAATGGATTTCGTGGAGGGCAACGTTGCAGAGCGTTGGTTGCTGTTCAAGGAGGACTTTATGTGGTACGCAGATACCATGGGGATCGACACGCCAAAAAGGTTGACCTCGATGCTCCTCCATGTTGCGGGTCCGGAGGCCAAGCGCATATACAGAAACTTTAGATGGGCTCCGTTAATACCAGGTCACGCAGCAATAGTAGGGCCACCACTTGTACCAGAGGTCCTAGCAGTACCGGCTGAGGATAAAACTGACTATCCAACGGTAATCATAAAGTTTGATGCCTATTGCCTTCCTAAAAGAAACAGATTTTTCGAGAGATTCAAATTCAACACGAGGTGCCAGGAGGAAGGGGAGTCCACTGATGCCTATGTAACGGACCTCCGCCTCAAGGCGGCCACGTGTGAATGGGGAGACAATGAAGATGAGTTCGTGTTGGAGAGGATGGTAGTAGGCATGAGGGATTTACATCTCAGGGAGAAACTAGTGAAGAAAGAGGACTTGACACTGGAAGATGCATTATCCTACTGCAAAAGGCATGCTCAGAGGGAACGGGAACTGAGACAAATGAATCCGGGTGCCAGTGTGACAGTGAATCAAGTAAGTCGCACACGTGCTAATAACGTGCCAAAAATCATCTGATCATGAACTGGAAAAAGTGTGTGATAGGGGTTGACAAGATAATATTCCTAGGGGAAGAACTAACCCGGGAGGGGATAAAACCAGACAAGGAAAAGGTGTCAGCGATAGTATGTATGTATGTATGTATTAGTTTTATTTCTCATTTTTATACAGTTACATCATATAATAAAAATGGAAAAATGGATTTTTGTGTCCTTCTTTGTTAAAAACATAGGTATTCCCGGACGTCCATTTTGGTCTCTGATCGTTTTCTTTTCATAAGAGTTCAGTGTCCGTTTTGTTGCGATATTTTACGGTCTTCCAGTAATTACTCATACTATACTTCTATTTTTATAAAATATATATAACAATGACAGAAAAGTCAAATTCACAATGCTTAATCCTAACAATTACAGCTTCACATCCAATATTTGATTCTACTCATTGTAGATCATATTATTACATGTAGTATTGAAATACCAGAATATCAAATATATACATTACATCCAATCGAATGACAATTATTAATATTCAAATTCATCTCAAAAGCTTATACAATCGCGGATTCCCTCCTTCATCTATCTCCAAAAATGAGATTACAGCGAACTTAAACTTCATACTCTGTTAATTGCGATAATACTGGATTTACATACCATCGTTTAGTTTATTACCACTCTAATGGGTAAGTAGTCAATCCATACCTCCACCCCCTGGCCTTTTTCTACTGACGGTCTAGTTGGTTGTACATTATTCATGTTTACTGTTGTATTGAATATTATTGAATATTATCCCTGAGGAAAACTTTGAAGTTTTCAATTGATGGGCATGTGACTCCTTTCTTAGGCAGGTCATTCCAAGACCTTGGGAGTTGGTAGTAGATTGACTTTCTCACCTTTTCTGTTCGTGGTTTTGGTAATATCATTTTTCTCCCTTTATTATGGGAGCGTAGATTCAACTTTCTATTGTCTATTAATGGGTGCTCATCACTCAATTTATATCCTAATTCTAACAAATGATGCTTCCTTCTGGTACATAACAAAGGTATATTATTTTCTATTTGCAAATCATTAACATTGGTTCTTTTGTCGACATTGAATGCAACCCTGACGAATGAGTTCTGTATTGTTTGCAGTTTCATAAGCATATTGGATGGTGCTACACAGTAAATACAGTCCCCGTAATCCAAGATTGGCCTCACAGCTACTTTGTACAAAGTTAATATATTTGCTGTTGATAAGGACTTCTGGATTCTTCTGATCGCTTTTAGTCTGGTTGTGGCTTGGGAGATTTTCTGGGTTAGATGGTCTTTGAAAGTTAATTTATTATCTATATTCAGTCCTAGGTATGTATAATTATCTGTATAATCCATTTTTTCTGTACCTAGTTTGAAAGTATATTTGTTTGTGTTTTCATCTAGCTTTGCAGGTAATATTTCTAGAATATTACTTTTGCTGATATTTATGGATATTTTATTGTCCCTGCACCAAAAACTTACTTTCTGCAAATCCCTCTGCAGAGCCTCATTCGCCAGTGTTTTATCTTTGTTTGAAGCAAACAATACAGTATCGTCCGCGAAAAGCTGGACATTCTCCTCGGATATAACATCTTGTAAATCATTGATATAAATTAAAAAGAGCAACGGTCCGAGACCAGTTCCCTGCGGTACCCCGCACCGTACTTTCTGTTGGCCCGATACCATGCCATCGACACTAACATTTTGGTACCTGTTACTTAAGTAATTTGTAAACCATTTTAAGACATCACTATGGATTCTGTACGATTTTAATTTTTGAAGCAATATTTGATGATCGACGGTATCAAAGGCTTTCTTGAAGTCCAAGAAAGCCAATACCGTCTTCTTCCCTTCATTTAAGTTCTCATATATTTTGTGGAAAATTCTGTGGTGAGCTTGGTTTATAGAATGTTCTGTTCTAAATCCATATTGATGCGTGTACAACATTTTCTTCCTTTCGATATAGGAATAAAATTGATGGTGTACAGCCTTCTCTAATATCTTAGCTGGGAACTTTATTATGCTTATCGGTCGGTAGTTAGAAGGGTCATTTCTTGAGCCTTTTTTGAATAAAGGTAATATTGTTGCTTTCTTAAATTCATTCGGTATCTCATTTAAGGTTATTGACAAATTACACAGGTATGTAAATTGGGGGGCCAGTGTCATTAGGCATGGTTTCAAAACCCTGGTGGGCAGGTGTAAGATACCTGATGCCTTATTATTATTTGACTTTCGTAAGTAATCATATATTTCATTCACACCTATTTGGCAAAAGGAAAAGATTTCATTGTCGTTTATTTCATTAGGCTGGATACACCTATTGTTTGGGATTTCATTTTGTTCGGTATTTGTTAATGGTTTGATCTTTTCAGCTAGATTCACCCCTATTGACGAGAAGAAATCATTTAATATTTCTGACGCTTCCAATCCTCCATGAAGATTATTATGTTCGTCAAGAATATTAATGGTTTGTTTCGCTTTTATTTTGTCTGGTGTCAGGAGTGGCTTTATAACTTCCCAGAAATGTCTACAGTCCTTGGGATCTTTAATGAGTTCCTCTCTTAAATGTTTACTTTTCATTTTATGTACTTGGGAGTTGACTTTGTTCCTTATTTGTTTAGCTGTATCCCAATCTTCAGGTTTCTTTGTTTTCCTAGCCTTTTTAAACGCCCTGTCTCTTTCTTTTGCCATTACATTAAGTTGCGGTGTGTACCATTTTGGTCTCTCCCTTATATTCTTATATTCCTTTAACGGACACATCCTGTCCAGGTAGTGGGTTATTTTATTTATTATTATGTCCCAACATTTATTTACATCCCTTGATTGGTAAAATCCAGTCCAATCACCATCTTTAAGTATCTCTTTTAATATCTTTATATCTAAGTTTTTCCATTGTCGGGATGTAAAGTTCCCTTTTCTATACGTGTTCCTTTCCTTTTTCTTTATAATATATATTGGAAAGTGATCGCTAGTGTTATTGTTAATTGTTCCTGTTTGGTTTATATATTTACCATTTGAGAATATTTGATCTATAATAGAGGAGGATTTCTTGCTTACTCTCGTGGGTACATTTATCGTTTGGGAGAGACCATATTGTTTCACGAAGTCCATTTGTTTTGTTTCATGGTTCACATTGAAGTCCCCCACCAAAAAGATTTCGCTTTTAAGATTAATGTTTTCTAAGATATGCTTGATGGCTTCTATACTTTCAGTTAACTGGCTTTGTGGAGGGCGATATATGTTTATGATTACCATTGTTTTCATCTTATTTCTCTTACATTCTATGACTTGGGCTTCCAAGTTTAGATTTGATATATTTAGGTTTTCATACCGTATGTCGTTAATTGAGTAATCAGACTTTATATAGGTTATTATACCGCCTCCTTTTTTCTTGGATTTCCTATCCAGTCTGATTGATTGATATCCCTCTATTGATATCTGGTTATCGTGTATGTTACTATGTAACCACGATTCTTGAATCGCCAATATATCTGCTTTCGTATTCTCCATAAAAGTCGTTATATAAGAAATCTTTGGTGGTAGGCTTCTAACGTTCCATGAAATTATTTTCACACCTTTGCAGGAACTTAGGTCCTGTTCATCAATCTCTCGATTACAATTCTTGCTTGCATATTTTACATCAGTTACCTCAGATCCTTCCATCGATCATGATGCTTATTGGCCAGATATACTTCTGGTGGTCTGGGTAACTCTTTCATGGCTGATACCATGCTTCTGTTTAACATCTTCACTACTTTCAACTCAAACAATAACGATTTCTTTATCTACACTCTTGCTCAACTCTTTCTCTGGACCAGGTTAGTCCCTTTTTTGAAGGCATATTTGTATTTACAGAGATTTTGTAACGACTTCACATCTTATTTAATATTGGATTTGTTCGGAGGAGGATCCGTCTGGATGAGAATTCTATGGAACTCTTTACCTTTCAGTTTCTCCTTCATCTCATCTCCAAGATTAACAGCTCACAATAAAATATATTATTTCAAGCGGTATACTGCAGTGGTTTACACCGTGTTAATTATCATAACCTATGAAACCCTTTCCCTACATCTTTTCAGTAGTATATTTGCTAACACCCTTCTTGAAATTATATTTCTGGCCTAGGTTTCGTTACTTTCTGGTTATTTACAGGCGTTCATGATTGTTTATGGGCCTCAAATCTTTGGTTCATAAACAGGGTAGACATAGTTAAGTAGGTTACATTCAGCGTGTGTGTACAATATATCGTATACAATATAATATAATTGACTTTTCGTTTCACATCATTAATCTTTTCCACTATTAATATTTATAGTGACATTTCTATTCGGTTTTAAAAAGATTTTAGGTATGTTCTTACTCTGATTACCTCTGATTACCTTTGTAATGCTCGTTCATTAACTCACTGTAGGAAAATCCTTACATCCTTATTTCATCTATACTGTTAATGGAATTTTAGTTTAGTATAACCTGATGAGAAGTTGTATAATATTTTATGCATAGTTCATAGTGAGTTCGTGTGGATTTATAGTCAATTCATGTACACTTTCATCTACGCTAAGTTGTCAATATATGTAAACATATGTAAATAATTCTTAGCTGCTAAAGTCTTACCTCACCCGCTCTGTCCTCCTTTAGATAAGCATTCTGAGGAACACTATACTTCAGAAAAACAGAGCAGGTAGAAGTTTGAGTTTTTGTGCTGTTGAATCTTTCGGTTAGGTGACATTGGCCTTTTCATAGGCTTTCGCAATCTCTTCTACCATTCTTTCTTTCGTGCTTTGTTGAAGGTGGCAGCCGTCATCGGCTAATTTGTTGTAAAAGTTTGTTTTCTTTGCTTGGTTGGTTATAGGATTCTTCCTCTTCGGCTTATTTGTGTGAACGATTTCACCTACATATGGGGTTGGTAAGTGATGCTCCCCATTTGTTCTCCTGATGAACGAGTTGTATGAAGCGACTGATTGGTTCAACTGTGTCTGGATCATTGGATCGTAGGCTATGTATTGGTCGTCCACTTTTTTCTTCTCCGCCAGGTAGAGGTTGTACTTATTTATGTCAATGCCCATGATGGTGGCGTACATTATTTTAGGTTTTTCGTTATGCAAGGGTATTAGCCCCCTCAGCTCAGTGGTGATGACGGGTATTATTGTGGTTATTTCTTCCTCAAACAGTGCCAAGCTGCTATGTTTCAACGATATTTGTTGATGTTCTATTTTCCTCGACCTCAAGGTTAAATTGCACAATCCCACTAGTATTATGACGTACCTGGGTCTTCGTACTCTGATCGTATAGGAGGCTGTTCCTACTACATTGTTAAGGGTGAGTCCTCCTATGGTTATTGTTCTCAATCTAATCCCTGGTAGGCGCCTTCTGAGGATGTCATTAACACCGCTCCCTCTCGAGTCCGCCACTACCAGAAGATCAAGTCTATTCATGGTAAAATTGAGATTGCGTCGACTATCTGCAGACTAAGAACTGTATGACTAATGTTCCCTACTATTTGTATCCGTATTCGGTTAGAAGCCTGGTTTTTACTCTCGTCAGTATTCTTCCGAACCTGTTCTCCCCTTTGAAGTGTTGAGAGCACAGTTTTTCACGCCGCCCGTCCTTGACCTTTATGTTCGGGTACCGAAACCCGGTTCCCCACTTCATCGATGTCGTAATTTCGAAGTACTCAGTTTCCTGTTGGTCTTCGAGTAAGATCTTTCTTAGTTTACCATTTTGTTTGAACTTGGCTGTAACTATTTTCTCGAGTAGGTCTTCCTCTCCTAGCTCCCATTTCTCATCTGTCGCAATTTGGTCGCCGAGCCGTTTCACTACAGCGGGGCTCGCTATCCGTCTGATATGGTCTGAGAGTTGGTTCTTTCCCGCCCTCTTCGCCTTTAGAGCTTGATAGCAGTGCTCCACCGATGAAAATGTTGTGTCATTGAATACGAGTGGTGAGGGATGGAAATTTGAGCAGATAGAGTTTTCACCCTTAAAACCCAGTCCATTGTTATCGACTGGGCATGTCATGGCGTCATTTGGTCTGCACCCTTGTGGAAGCAGGTGCAGATCGTTGACCGTAAAACTCTTCTCTCCGACTTTTATGTGGTTTAGAATCAGCTCAGCCGGTTTGTTATTTATCCGGAGTAATGTGTGACAGTTCTTGAGCAGTTCGAAGTTTCCATCATACTGATCCGTCCCCACTTTGTTAAACCATATGTTGGAATATCTTACGTCAGAACGTAGATCTTTTGTTTTCGTCAGGATTTTTCGTTTCTCCTCAGGTGTGTTAAACTCAATGTATATCGCTCTTGTATCATGAATCCTCGGGATTCCTATTCTATAGATCTTCTTAGTCTTGTAGCTTGTGAACGATTTATCTATGGTTGTCATCATGTCAACTATTTTCTGATGAATATTTTCATGATATTGATGGATATCCTCATTTTTATTAACCTTTGGCAGTAGTTGGCCTTCTTTATCCATCCAGGCTTCACTCAGACCTTCCACCACCAGATAAGGGTTGTCTTCCTGCGGTGGGGGCCGTGCCATTTCGGACTTGCTTATATCCTCAATTTTCGTTCGTGTGCTCTTTATTTGATCATTTATCCCTTTCCTTTCTTTTTCTAATTCAGAGATGCTTGTGACTGCATCTTTGATTTGTTGCGATAGACTTTCATTTAGGGCTGATATTTCGCTTTCTAGCGCTGGGATTGTTAATAGAACTTTATTGATATCACCTCTCAGTTTAACATCAATCTGAGGTCTTGTCACTTCTTCTGTCGACGACTCGTTGCTATGTCGCCTCTGTAATGTTCTCATTTCATTTTCAACTCGATCTATTCTATCACCAATCGAGATTTCATCCTGACTAACCCTTTCTCTCTGGGCTTTCATTCCTTTCTGGTTTCCACCTTTTACTTTTGTTTCTAGATCCCTTATTTTCCTCTCCACCACCATCATTCTTGAGTTAATTCCACTAACTGGGAAAGCATTTAGGTTTGACCCGAAATGCTGTGCTACGGTTAGAAGTACCTTCTCGGTTACAGTTTCAATCATCGTCGTCATCGTACTATCACAGGATATACATTTAATATCAGTTGAAGGGAGGGTTGTGCTTTGTGTATTTTCTGTTAATATATCAAGCGATTTAGGGCTTTCCGAAATGGTTTCCCCATTGTCCCGCACCGTTGCGGTGTTGTTAGCGACATTTTCAGGCTCTGTGCGGCCGTCAGCTGTTGCCTGGTTTGTATCCAGGGGCCCAGCGGCGCTTGGGACATTTGCGCGGGAATCACCGACCTCGTGCGAATCCAGGCACGGCTGTGGGCGTGTTTTACGCCTGTCAATCATCCTCTGGTTTAAAAGTTCGCATGCCTTTTCCACTATTTCATTAACATATGCATCAATATCATTGTTATTTTCACAGTTACCTACTTGTGATATATCATGAGCAGGAGGGTGTACTATTTGTGTATCCTTTTCCGTGTGCAGTTTCTCTCTTTCCTCTCTATGTTGAGACGGAGATTGCAAGGCTAAGAAAAAGTCCTCCTCGTCGACTCTCACGTCCTCCATTTTGTCTCACGATCTCCGATTGAGTGTGCGTGAATCGATTTCTGCAGATAGTACGATATCTCTTCAGTTGTTCATGCACTTTCACAAATGACCTGACTCTCCTTAAGTCATTTATGAACCTTTTTGTCGTTGGTTATTCTTTTGTATTGTTGACTGCCTTCTTGTGGGAGCGTAAATTCTTTAGCTCGCCATGTGGTGCGCTTCAAGGTTTGGCGCCACTTTTAGTTTACAGAGAGGAAGTGCAACGCATCATGGGCTGTGTTAATTTCGTCGGCCGATATATCCCCAATCTCTCGAGTGTGTGTGCTAACATCCGTTCATTACTTAAGAAGAAGTCGGAATGGGTATGGGATCAAGTTCATGAGCAAGAGTGGCAAGGGATTAAACATGTACTCAGCTCTGAACCGGTCCTAGCATACTTTGATGTAAACAGGCAGACGAAAATTAGCAGTGATGCATCCCAAAAAGGGCTAGGAGCAGTGTTACTACAGCGTCACGGGGAGGCATGGAAACCTGTGGCTTATGCTGCTCGTTCATTAACTGAATGCGAAAAAAACTATGCTCAGATTGAAAAGGAGCTGTTGGGCATAGTTTTTGCATGCGAGCGCTTTCATAATTACGTTTATGGGCTACAAGAAGTCCTCATTGAGACAGATCATAAACCACTAGTACCCTTGTCAAGGAAGCTATTTGGTCTGCCAAAGTCTGAGGGATGCATACCTTGCCGAGAATAGGCATATTGAAAGTGTTTTATAGACGTTTATATAGGTTTAAACCGGGTTTAAACATAAACAAATAGATACAAGCAAGGTTCCCCTGACGGAGCCCTGCGTCAATAACCCTCTATCGAGTAGCGTGGAAATGGCCGACGGTGGCGCTGAAGTCGGCCACCTTGTTGCTAAGGCTGGGAAGCTCATCCATAGCAACCACTCAGAGCATAGGCTTAATGATTATATTTCGTGGAGAAATGGAACTAAAACAATGTCAATCTTTAACTAAATTATCACCCCGGACAGAATTTGTTGCACCCCTAGAGCTCTATGGTTCATACACTACCCAATGTCATTTCAAGATCTTGATACTATATAGCAATATTATGCATTGCTGTGTGAGTCTGTTAAGTTAGGTAAAGGGGGTTATGATAAATTCCACTGTATAGAATTAAGCTTAGTTCCGTTTAATTCCCCTTGTTAGAAACCTCTAAAAAGTATAGTGATCTCCAATATTTACATTTCCAATATTCAACGCTATATTCATACGATAATAATCAAGTAGAAACAGCCCAAATTCAATTTGAGTCAAACTGAATACTGGCACTTTCATTCGAACTGAGTGAGTGAGTGAGATTGGTTGCTTTACGCCCTTATCAACACTTTGAAGTGTTATATCAAGGGCGGGAGAGCAGAGAGGGAGGCAGTTTAGGATCATACCCAGGAAACAGAGATAGAGAAGAAGGGAGAGAGAGACAGAGAAAAGAGACAGAAAGGCCCTTTAAGGTCTTACCCAGGACCAGGCACTTTAAGGTCTTACCCAGGACCTCGAACTGCTTAGCTAATAAAATAGAATAGGCTACATAACCAACATACATAATGATGGGGTGCTGAAGAATGATGGTTTTTCAATACAAAACATTTGTGGGACGCAGAGTTAGAACATGCACAATTCATGATAGAAGTAGCTTTAACATTGTTTTTATAGCAGTCAGAGTCCGCACGCTTGGCGTCCCGGAATTGTTAGTGGATTACGAGCAATTGTTTTGATAACAATTAGGGAAGGAGCTGCTATTCGGCAGCAAATAGTACCTGTGTACCATGTAGCAGCTGCAATACTGATGGGATAAGAGCTTGTGGTATAAGGTGTTATAAGGACCTGCTTTACGCACAGGGGAAAGCAGGTTTTTCGCCCAGTGTGTCATTGCCCCTGAACCCCGATGGCATAGTGGGCTACCCGGGCCTACAGTGCTTGTACCTCCCGTCAACACTCATATAACTCGGGACATCCCCTGACGGCATAGTGGGCTACCCGGGCCTACAGTGCTTGTACCTCCCGTCAACACTCATATAACTCGGGACATCCCCTGACGTAGCCTACATACTTCCCTCATCAAATAGTTTTGTGCCTACTGGTATTTGGTAGGCTCACAAAAGCCATTCTGAATATACAATGTTAACGTCCCCTTCTCTTCACAATACTAGGCTTTATTAGAACGAATTATCCGAAAAAGATAAGACAAAATCAACGCTGTGTATACGTTGCTTCTACCGCGTTCCAGTGCTATAGTGGTCAGTTCAACCCCTATGACCCTGTGAGCTTCACAGGCCCTCGGGTGTTGCCATAGTAACCACGGCCGACCTGCGGTACTTGGAAATAGGTTATTTTTGTGATGTTGTCCCATGTCAGTGCGTCATTCTGACCCAGTTCCTGCAGTTTCAAAATGAAACCATGTCAGGCCTTTGCCGTGGTCATCTCCCACTGACTAATCGTAATTAAAAGCAATCAACAAAAGGTATAAACATTTTGACAAGAGAACTAAGTTTGTGAACACCTGATATATAGCTTGAATCAAATTCTTGTTATATTTTATACAAATCCCAATCTTCATTCTCAGCGATCTTAGCCACTTTGAATTATCTTAATTGTGGATGCCATCAGCATTGTAGGCCTCTTGAGGCCTTAATTCAACAAATCGACATGGCCTTTTCTTAGATCGACAAATTTCAAAGGCAGCTAGTGACAAATGACAAAGACACTAATTCTTATAGCCTGACAAATTGACAAAGACCTTAATGGTCCTTAACGACAAAAATTTGGCTGTTTAAGAAAATACAGCGACAAACAACAAAAGAATTTTCTTAATGACAAATGACGTCCGATGTATGTCTTTTGGTAGCGACAAGAGAAATTTGATACCCCCCTCGACGAGAGGCGACCAAAAACCGCCTTGAGAAAGGCGGTGCGCAGCAGGCATATTTCGAATCCTTCTGTCGCCCCGGGCCTTCACAGCCATGGCTCAATACCTTCCACATCTCAACCTGGCCGCGTTGTTTTCCTATTAAACATACCGATAGCCGACAACCTTACCCAGAAATCGCAACGATATGATGTCCTCTGCAAGTTTTGTCCGAAGAAATAACCAATCTAGGCTGTAAAATAGATTTTCGATATTTCTATACTAATCCTATGGGGATGCGTTGGCACGTTCGCGCCACCACGTTGGAGCCCTAAGGGAACCACTGTGCCAACTGCACCCGTTCCCGGAAGTCACGTTTACGCTAATAAACGTAACCGGCAAATGGGATATATTCGAAATGGATAGCTGTAGTGTTGATATATTTATAGGGTGTGTAGCGTAGACGTACACAGTACGTCTACGGTATTTAACACTAAATCAAATGGATATTGTAGGTAGGAGGGATAGAGAGAGCTAGGGTGGGTAGATGGGTTCTATTTCCGAATCAAAACAACCAAAAAAAAGCAATACGGATACGTAGTAGGCCTAGGCCTACACTAAGTATGCCACAAAAATAAATCATCCCGAAGGGCCTCCTAGCGGTTTTGATACTTCTGGATCAGGAGCCCTCATTGTATAACAGGGAAGTAAATTGTAACATAATTATGAATAAACTGGAATGAAAATTAGAAAAATGTATATATTCATCGGGACATCCATATAACAGATAACAAATTAGAATAAAATAAAAAAGATTAAGCCTTAATTCAAATGGTATCTGACTTAGGGCAAAAAGAAGAGAGGTGTGTTTTCAATTTCGAAACATAAGTAATAGTTGTTTTAAACAAGAGAAATTATTTTTTAAAATTATTTTAAGAGTTTAAAAAAAAAGTCACAAACAAAATTAATTAGTACAGGCAAGGTCAATTTCTTCAGATCATGGTTAGGTTTTCTAGGTAGGCCTATAGTAGGGGGAGTAAATCCGAGTAAATCGTAAACACCTAAAATATGCTTTGTTTGGTTTTGGGGGATGGGGGGGGGGGGGGGGGGGGATAACTTTAGCAAGTTTAGGAAATTGTCTCATTTGTTCAAAGACCCCGAGTGCAACATAGAATCGGTTTTACACGGGACAATTTATAACATTAACACAATTTATCAAATAATGAACACCTAGTAGACATTCTATTAGACAGAAAGACTACTAAAACCTGAGGTTGTGTCACCAGACCCGCCAGTAGACTTGTCTTTGTAACTCACTCAGTTGTAACGATGGACAAATGTCGTCTGCTTCCATCAACACAAGGACAATTTGCGGCCATGTTTGTCTCTAGCACAACATAAGCATGGAATAGAGTTTACCTGTATCCTGAATGCTACTGCTACACTTCCGCATATTGATGGCAGCTCCCGGCGTCTTATTTAGAGAACAATAAGAGTTTAATCGGAGGAGAAGTGCACGCGCACGTCCACCCATGGAGAGCGCCATGTTTGTCCCGGTGCATCATGGGTTTTGATGCCTTACGAGTACAAAATTAGAAATAGCGCATTTTCCGCATCATTAATTAGATGATTAAAGTTCATACTTAAAAAACTGTTAATGAATTAAAAAAAACATTTGAAGCTGTCTTGAGGGAAAATATAGCAACTCTCGCATAGTCTCGTCAGCGCGTGACGTCACAAGCCGGTACAGAAGAAGCCAAGATGTCGTCTACCATGACAGCTCTCTCGGTCGGTGGTGAAAGAACCACTGGCCAATCAATTAGAACACAAAATGGTGAGTTCAAATTGACCTTAATTATTCGATAATCATTAGTGATTGCAAATCTGTGAAGAAAGTGTTGTTGTCTTTGAATTTAGGGGTGAAACTGAGTGGTTGATCGTGTTGCTTAGGGTGAAAACATGACTTGCACGTGCCTGTCAGCCTTGTCAAGTTCCAGAAACGTCGAGAAGTTTCTTTATTTACCTCAGTATTTCTGTTATTGTAACCGTCCAACTTTACTAAATGTTGCCCTGTTACTTAGTGGTTTGATAGGAATGAGAAATAACTTACTATTAAATGTTCCATAATGCGTTATTAACTGATTTGGGACCTGACAGAAAATGAAGGAACCTGCCCAAACTTATGTCAGACTCGGTGAGTCAGAGAGACATAGACTATAGTATAGACTATAGTGACAAGTGTAAGCTTGGCCGATGCTTGGGTTCCTTTGGGTTCTAGAGTTTTCCGTATGTTTACTACATGTGAAGCCTGCCATGCCAATGGAAGCGATTGTATCAAACTAAACTTGTATTAATAATGATCAACAACAGTCACATACTTACTATTGAATTGAATTGAAAAATCTTTTATTTGTCAGTAGTATCATAACAGGTACAATTTAGGGGGAAAAAATGACAAATTGGTCTACAGACTTCTGGGACAGTCCCAGTTCTTCCAGTCGTTACTATGTTCCCTTTCTTATAGATTATACACAAATTACAATTTTATTTAATAAGTACCGTATTACTCATGTGGAATAGGAAGATCTCCATTTTAAATTTAATAACTTATCTATTCTGTGTGTGACTATTAATAAAAAGCTCGACATGCTTTCCTTAAATATGATCATTTCCATCATATTCTTTTGAAAATCAGTTTATAGTTCGCTAACGCGTGAGACAGAACGATGAAGGAATGGTACTGCGGGTTTTTTTTTCATTTTTGTAATGGATTAATGTAATTTAAACTCTTGAAAAAGTTGTTAATATCAGTGATTAATTACAAATTGTAGATTACTGTTAGTAGTTAAGTATAATTATCTTGTAACTCCACTTTTTATCCTATGGCTTGATTAAAAACGGCCTAACTTTTTATACCAGTAAAAGATATCATTTCAACTTGATTAATACCTCAAGTCCCTGATTTACTAGTCAAATTTGAATAATCATTCATTTAAAATTGCACCGCTGTCCCCTCAACCCCAAGTTGCCTATCATATTAGACTTGTGTGAGTAAACAAAATCGAGAGAGAAAATTAAAGCTCATACTATTAGTCACACAAACCTGAGGGGCCCAAACTGATTGACTCGCCGAGATGTTATATTGTATTTACCCCTAAGCCTATAATATTGTATTGTTTGTTACAGTGATGGCGGCCTCTTCCATCGCTAACATCGTCAAGAGCAGCTTGGGACCTGTAGGTCTCGACAAGATGTTGGTGGACGACGTGGGCGTGAGTAGTAGTTTACATCATATATACGTGCCCTGTAACTAATAACCAGGAAAATCTCTCAGCTCTTTCTGAGCATTCCATGAAGAAGGATCGATCAGATCCAAAACTGTAGGAACAAGAACTCAGAAATAAAAACAAAAAGTTGCAAACCAAAGTCTCCTTGAATGGCTTGATAATAATTCCATAAGCGAAACCCATACGAGAAACATCAAGTTAGTAGTTAATTTCACTTAATCTTATCTAGTATCACAGTGTAAGATGTAACTGTAATCCCCAAAACAAAATTCGCTCCCAGGACCCTGGTTTTCTGTTAGATATATTATTCGGACCTCTGAATATAGTTCGTCCCTGACCAAAGAAACGCAGGACGCCAAATATTCATTGTTGGTGGATCATAGGACGCGGGATTTTGTTCAACCCTGACAATGCTCCATGAGGGTAATACTCTATACTATGTATTGCACGGTAATAACACTGGGTTCCATTGTGTTGCAGGAGGTGACTATTACCAATGATGGAGCGACCATCCTGCAGTGCCTGGAGGTGGAGCATCCTGCAGCCAAGGTGTTGGTGGAGTTGGCCCAACTACAGGACCAGGAGGTCGGTGACGGTACAACCTCAGTGGTAAGTCAACAACGTCTGCAGTCTTGGTACTGATATCATTATTGTGACAACTGTTATTCATCTCCCAATTCCTCGACGTAAAGGAACATTTCTTGTATAAAAAATATATTTTTATCAAAATCTGAATGGCCAAAATTTGAATATCAAAACTAAACTAGCATAATTATACTGTTTTTGAGTGACCCTCGAGCGTGATCTTAGGAAATATTAGAATATTATGTGACGGATGCTGCATTGTGGTGTAAGACCCTTTAACGATATCTTGTCTTAAAGCATAAGAAGGGCTATAAACTTCATCCCATATATTATAGTCTTAGCTTCCCATTCAACTTGCTCACCCGTACTGCTTGTGTAGTGGAGAGTATATACAGTGGGAGAGAGTGAAGGAACCTGTGTCTGCTTGATCCTCTCTCTACCAGAGATCGCTGTGTCATGGGCTCTACATTTGTCAGCTAGAGTGTTCCCCTTTATTTGTCAACATCAAAAGGAAAAATAAAGATAAAAACTCAGTGTTTTAAAGCACTCATTATTTAGGAAATCCTTGCGGCTTGCCTTAATATGAGTTTCTTTTAGGGGGGTGGGCTCTCCCCCAATATTTCTCTAGGTGTGTGAATGTGGCTATATCAACTACAAGTCACTGAATGTGAACATAATGGGTGATAGAGTGTAAAGAGCAATGATAAATTTAGATTATGACACAATGTTGGTATTCTTTCATCCCATATAGAATAGTCTTTTAGTTTCCCATTCAACTTGCTCACCCGTACTGCTTGTGTAGTGGAGAGTATATACAGTGGGAGAGAGTGAAGGAGCCCATGTCTGCTTGATCCTCTCTCTACCAGAGGTCGCTGTGTCATGGGCTCTACATTTTATATACAACAGCTAACAATTTCCTCTGCGTTCAACACCTGACCTGCTCTAGGGATGGATGAAATTCATTTTCATTAAAAGGAAGTACACTACTTCATGACTTGTAACAATAGAGAGAAAATCCCTGAGCATTCTAAAGCATTCATTAGCATGGGAATCCCTTTCCTTAATATGTCATTAAACCATTTTTCTGCTCTTTCTGGAAGAAATAAAAGAAAACATCAATTTTGTAAACTACTTTTGAAACACCGCCAATCTGGCCAATCGATTTTTTTGGCTCCACTGATATTTCTCTAGGCCTGTGAATGTTGCTATATCAATTACAAGTCATTTAATGTAAAACAACTTGGGTAATAGTGTGTCAAGGGCAATACACATTTATGACATGAGAAAATATTGGTATTCTTTCATTGCATAAAGTATAGTCTTAGTTTCCCATTCAACTTGCTCACCCGTACTGCTTGTGTAGTGGAGAGTATATACAGTGGGAGAGAGTGAAGGAACCCGTGTCTGCTTGATCCTCTCTCTACCAGAGGTCGCTGCGTCGTGGGCTCTACATTTGTCATACATCAGTCACTAACTTCCCCCTCAGTTCAATACTGAGGTTTGAAATGTATACATGATATCAGTAGAAAGAAATGAACCATAAACCACTAAAAATTTCAAGCAGAACCTTTCCGAAATGTAAATTGTTTAGGCCTGTGCATGTTCTGCATAAATCACTTATTACAGGGATGCTATATGTCAGACTTTCAGCTGATTTCCGATTTTGTCAATTTCCAAGAAAATCAATACTTTCACTATCATTTATCAACTAAATCTTTAGTCTGGTTTTGTAGTCCTTCCTATTTCTCCCCTCCGCCGTTTTGCAGTCCCATTTTATTCCTCCCCTCCTCCCCCAGTGTCAGATCTTGTCTTATTAAGTCTTAATAAGACAAGAATATATCAGGTGTGAAGTTAGTTACTCTATGTATAATTATATCAACCATTTGTCTGCAGGTCATCATTGCTGCTGAGCTGCTAAAGAACGCAGATGATCTCGTCAAGTGTAAGATCCACCCAACCTCCATCATCAGCGGCTTCAGGCTCGCCTGCAAGTAAGTAAACCAATGCTATAAATAGTGTTACACGGGTAGAGGCGCCTGGTTCTCTATGGGGGTTATTGGTCTGACACGGCACCATTATGGGCTTTGTCTGTTAGTGTTTGTACCTAGTCGTGTGCTTGGGCAATATCCATCAGGAATTAGTTATGAGGAACATAATATTGTGTAAATAAGTTCCAGTTATTCCCTGCTCTAATAGAGGCAACGTTGCCCATCAAACTAATCATGTTGAATGTACCTCGTAATGGGTCATTCAATTTTACATAGAAAGTATTCTAAAGATTCATTCTATAGCTAAAAATTAAAGCTGATATGGAGTGTATGATGTCTAAATGACGGGCTTACTGTTTGTATAGACTTGTGTGACTAATTGTTGTAACTCTCCTGACAGGGAGGCGTGTAAGTACATCCAGGAACACATGACCATCAACACAGATGACCTTGGACGCGAGTGTATCATTAACGCCGCCAAGACCAGCATGTCCAGCAAGATCATCGGACCGTATCCTTTACACTGAGACACCCCCACCCCCACCCACCGCCCTCACCACTGAATGAGATCCTAGTGACACGAGGTAGTTGTAGGAAGGATGTATATATGACATACGTGCTATGACTGGTTCCTTTTCTGTATAAAGATACATGGGAATGTGTTTTCTCTGACGGTTTTTACTCAAAATTAGAGTATATCGATATGATTCAGTTCAGATACACTGCACACATCTATAGTAATTATGAGGGACAGATTAGCTTAACTGAACAACTGTTATAACTGGATCTAACTGGTTCTGGACCTCATATTGTAGTCTATCGATATACTGACGGCTGGAGGGCATGATCGCACGTGCGTTTGTTGTGACTTCTCCGCCTCCCGACTGCTCCATATATGGCATGCGTCCTCCATATATGGCATGCACCGACCCATATGCCCGCGCATGCGCAGCCGTCTCACACGCCGAACCGAGCAAACATTGAAACGAGTTTCCGAGCGATTCGAAGTCTATTCCAGAATAATTCTTGCATATAACATGAACTATATGCTAAACATAAACCTTTCTGCTGTTATATTCAGTCGATGGGGAATATTCAGCCTATTTCAAAGCATTTTAGCCCCCGCGATCGGCAATACGAAAACAAGATGGCGGCCGTCCCTACCGTAAGAAAATAAAACTGCTTTCTGACCGCTTTGAATGATTTTACACAATATTCCTGGCATATGAGGTTGAAAACAAGGTTAGATTAGACGTTCAGTCATTTATATTCAGTCGATGGTTAATCATTATGACTTCCGTGTCATGTATTGTTTTTCTTATTATCGTAGACAGTAGACGGAATGACTTGAGACTAGATGACAATTACACTGAGGTAATCAGAACCAATGTGTGGGTGATATTCAGCGAAGTTAAACCTGGGTCACCTTGGCTTTTGTGATGATAATGCGATTTATTTTAATAATAATATAGCCATCTCACTGTCAGATAGATCCATTTGTGAAACACTGACCCGCAGCATAAGTTACCTGTTGTGTCCTTGGCTGTTTTGATGGTAATAAGATTTAATTTAATATAATAATATTAAAGGTAACACATTCACCCCCTCGAAACGTTGGGTATCAATAAAAGGAACCTCGAAAAATTCAAAATCGTCATTCTTCCAAAGTCTACCGAATATTCACGTGGCCCCTCTACTCTTCACCAGTTAGTAGTGAAAACTCCCCATTCAATATAATAATAATTATGATACAATTCTCGTCTCTGTATAAAGCCAGGTCACAGTGCGTAGATTCAGCACATAAATCGCTTCCCCCTTTACCTCTCGCCATCTGACTCATACTGTAAACCTACTTATTTTCGCACTCTAAGTACCTTGACACCTTTTCGCGCGGACTTCAAATTCGCGCAGCAAGGAAGTCTAAAGCCTTGTTTATGCAATGATTAAACCTTTTTGCGCAGGATTTATTTTCACGCACAAAGGTGGTGCGCGAAAATAAATACTGCGCGAACTCAACATTAATACGTTTACAGTAGTTGTCACAAGTTGTGTTGTTGTACCCTTGACGTGTGGCAGAGACTCTGACTTCTTCTCTAACATGGTGGTGGATGCAGCCATGGCGGTGAAGACGTCTGACGGTAAGGGTGGCCACAGGTACCCCATCAAGGCCGTCAATGTACTCAAGGCTCACGGCCGCAGCTCCCGGGAGAGCGTCCTCGTGCACGGCTACGCACTCAACTGTACCGTCGCCTCACAGTGTAAGTACACCAGGCATCTAGCTTCGCTTTGTAGTCTTTTTCTCAGCATATTTATATACATTTTTGTTTTTTAAAGCTTTTATTTACACTAGGTACTACAACAGGTATCCCCTTTTCGGGGTTTCTCACCCGTCCCTAGTTGTTTAGTGTATGTAGGGGTAAAATAGGGGATAAAGACGATTTCACAATTATAGTAGTATTTTAAGTCAACCAATTTGCCACTCGGATTCATTGATGGAGTGTTATTGGCGACTTTTTGCTGGCTTTATGTTAAGATGAAGCGATGCAGGGTTTTAAAAATGTGGCTTTCCTGAGGACAACCCTTTTCAAAGTATGACATATTTGTCTGCTGAGACCAAAGATTGAAAAGCTGGCTGTCCGCAGGACGCCCAACTATTTATTTGTGGGTTTTCCCCATGGCTGACATGACATGTGTCCCGGGCAACCAGGACGCGTGATTTGTTCAACCCTGTAATGTTGCAAGACAAAATAATATAATAAGCCAGCTGCTCTAAAGGTCGATATATATGTTGGTCTTTGAACGAGGTAGAAATCTACATAGTAACTTGGTTCTAACAAGCAACCATCACGTTTGAGACCTACTTAGAGCATCAAAGCGACCCAATGGTAACTCTACGGCAGGCCGCTCCAAGTAGATCTCGAATAGAGTATTGTTCAAATCCAGTCACGACGTCAATGTTTAGTTTGTAATATGTTTCTTCAGTAGCATCCTTTTACATCGTCCTACAGCTCTGGGCGAGAAACCTTTTAATACGATGAATAATTTACTTAAGAGCCTTTCATAATATTATTTCAGTTGTGAGTGATTTCATTTTGTCTAAAGTCCTTTTCACGCTCTTAATTAACGCCACTAAATATATTCATCGTCCTTTTTCTTGATTCTGAATATATCTTGAATAATGTCCCAAGAATCCGTTCCTCTGCCCAATGTTTGATTCCACCAGTGACGGCAATGGTGGCTGTTTGATTATTTAGTTTTTAATGATTTATTGACTAATAAATAAAAGACGATGTACCAAGCTGTACCAGTGGCTTACACAGAACCGCTGCTCAGTCGTGCAACTATAGCGCCTGTGGTGGCGCCAGCTGGTGGTTCATAATGACACTAACATTCTATGGCAGAGAGTAGCGATTCTCTGATATATACATACATCCATCACAGTGTACTGTGCACTAAAGTTCTCTAACAGTGAAGAAATTACCGTGGAACTTATATACAGGTTTAGACCAAATGTGGGGGAAGATTACACTAATTTCTGGTTTTCTATATAAAAGTTTTCCTAAATAGCGTTTCTCAGGAGCTTAAAGGGACTGAAACCTGGAATCTATGAACTGATTGTGGTGCGATTGTTACCCATGAGTGGATGAATTGTACTGGAGTTCATGAACTGGTGTTGATTATATGGTGGATTGTATTACAGTGATGGTGAAGAGCATACAGAATCCCAAGATCGCCTGCCTCGACTTCTCCCTACAGAAGACCAAGATGAAGATGGGCGTACAACTGCTTATAGAGGATCCCACCCAACTGGAGAAGATGAGGGACCGGTGAGACACACACATTTATTTATTCACACTTAATGATGTAATCAGACGCTCTAATCTAAAGGTGTTTTCAGAATTTTGGGGTTAAACCTTGAGTTCCCTTTACAGTCTCGGCGCTGCTTGGAGAGGTTGAATTTGCTAAATTGGATCCCAAGTCAAGGAATACACCTTGTGCAGATTGTATTTATAATATGAATTCACACGTAAAGTCCCTCACTGCTACCATCACTGAACTAACTCGCTCGTTCTCTGATACTCTTCTTTGTCTTGTATGTTCCTGGTTCTTCCCATCTTCTACATTCTTAAGTTTCACATTCTGTGTTAATTTGATTCTGTGTTGAAATATTATGATGTTTGTTGCAGAGAGTCTGACATCACCAAGGAGCGCATCCAGAAGATCCTTGCTACTGGTGCTAATGTTATCCTCACCACGGGCGGTGTGGATGACTTGTGCCTCAAGTACTTCATCGAGGCTGGAGCCATGGCCGTGCGCCGCTGCAAGAAGCAGGACCTCAAGCGTATCGCTAAGGCTACCGGAGGTGGGTTGTGGGCCGGGGTGACACTTTACAGTTAAAAAGAGAGTTCCGTACTTTTTAGAGAAAAATTAAAACACAAATATCCACCAAGTTCCATTCAAAAGATTTTCCACGGATTCGCGATTTGCCAAATTCCGTCGAAATCTTCAAAAATTAAAATTACCAAGATGACCTGCTGGGTTGTCACACATGACTGTGGTCCAGCCAATGTTGGCTATATGCTGAAATTTTTTATTTTTTTAAAATTACAATTATTATTGGCCTTCGCCAGTCTTCTCAAATAACCCAAATTTAAGACCAAAATAACTTTATAGTGCAGTTCCACATAACCAAACACATCATATGACAAGGCAATATAAATATATTCTGATATAACTATATTAAGTGTGTGAAAATGGCTTATTATATGTTGTTACATGTGAATAAGGTGTTGCTCCATTACTACAGGTCAGCTGGTGGTGTCGCTAGCCAACCTGGAGTATGTTATGTTACATGTGAATAAGGTGTTGCTCCATTACTGCAGGTCAGCTGGTGGTGTCGCTAGCCAACCTGGAGTATGTTATGTTACATGTGAATAAGGTGTTGCTCCATTACTACAGGTCAGCTGGTGGTGTCGCTAGCCAACCTGGAGTATGTTATGTTACATGTGAATAAGGTGTTGCTCCATTACTACAGGTCAGCTGGTGGTGTCGCTAGCCAACCTGGAGTATGTTATGTTACATGTGAATAAGGTGTTGCTCCATTACTACAGGTCAGCTGGTGGTGTCGCTAGCCAACCTGGAGTATGTTATGTTACATGTGAATAAGGTGTTGCTCCATTACTACAGGTCAGCTGGTGGTGTCGCTAGCCAACCTGGAGTATGTTATGTTACATGTGAATAAGGTGTTGCTCCATTACTGCAGGTCAGCTGGTGGTGTCGCTAGCCAACCTGGAGTATGTTATGTTACATGTGAATAAGGTGTTGCTCCATTACTACAGGTCAGCTGGTGGTGTCGCTAGCCAACCTGGAGTATGTTATGTTACATGTGAATAAGGTGTTGCTCCATTACTACAGGTCAGCTGGTGGTGTCGCTAGCCAACCTGCAGTATGTTATGTTACATGTGAATAAGGTGTTGCTCCATTACTACAGGTCAGCTGGTGGTGTCGCTAGCCAACCTGGAGTATGTTATGTTACATGTGAATAAGGTGTTGCTCCATTACTACAGGTCAGCTGGTGGTGTCGCTAGCCAACCTGGAGTATGTTATGTTACATGTGAATAAGGTGTTGCTCCATTACTACAGGTCAGCTGGTGGTGTCGCTAGCCAACCTGGAGTATGTTATGTTACATGTGAATAAGGTGTTGCTCCATTACTACAGGTCAGCTGGTGGTGTCGCTAGCCAACCTGGAGTATGTTATGTTACATGTGAATAAGGTGTTGCTCCATTACTACAGGTCAGCTGGTGGTGTCGCTAGCCAACCTGGAGGGTGAGGAGACGTTTGAGGCGTCCATGTTGGGTGCAGCTGATGAAGTCACACAAGACAAGATCTGTGACGATGAACTCATCCTCATCAAGGGGTAAGTCGCACCACCATCACTCACTCACTCACCTTCTCTTATTCTTTAGTAAATGGACGACATAGATATTTTTGTTACCTTCAACTACATTTTCACACATTGCACTACTTACCTACCAAACTGTACCTAAGGTGAAAGATAACGCAATACACTTCCACTGAAGAGAGGCCGAACCTTGTGTAAAATATATACCAACAGGAGAGAATTTATTCTGTTTCTTCATGAACTCCCCACCTGAACTCCTGCCTCCTGATGTACTCCGTGTATGATCCAATCTATCACTGGTTGTCCATGTGTGGCGTTCCCTGTTTCAGATCATTTGTCACCGTCCTCCCCATTATTTTGCTACATTTTTGTTACCATAGAAATGTCAGTTATACGCATGGGGTACAGAGAACGCAGTGTATGACGTCACAATAATGTCATGGTTTGTGTCATGACATGTGGGCGACTTCCTGGGACATAATGTCACCCAACTGTACAAATAGTCGTTAAACAAGCTGAGATGTGCAGCGTACGGTCTGGATGCCATCCATGTCATATAAAGTGACATAATGTCGCTCTGGGTCTGACGATATTTAGCTATACTTCTCCTGAAATCTTCCAAAGTCCACCTGCAGCTCTTCCCTAATCAATTTTGACCCAACCCTGGCATGTGGCTTTTTACAGAGATGTTATGACATGTTTTAATTTGTCACCGTCCTCCCCATTATTTTGCTACATTTTTGTTACCATAGAAATGTCAGTTATACGCATGGGGTACAGTGAACACAGTGTATGACATCACAATAATATCATGGCGTGTGTCATGACGTTTACGTCTTCCTGGGACATGACGTCACCTACATAACTATTCCCTCCACCTATTAGCTGTGCAATCTAAATATTATAATAGGGTATATTACATATTAACAGCAGCGCCATACAGAGAGCGGTGGAAACGGCCCAAACTAAGTGCTAGGCGGGCAACACACAGAAGCCTTATGTATTAACCATAGGCTTCTAACTTTCTCCTTTTTCTCTCAGAATTTGAGTTATTGTATGGTACTGTAAGCTATCCAATATTATTAAATGACATGTTAAGATTGGTCATGCTTAATAAGAGAACATTTTATCCGCTAGATTTTAGTATATGGCAACTTTTGTAAGAGTGTATCAACCAAAACAAGTAAGCGTAGGTGTACGGCCTGCAGTGGCCCAGAGGCCGTGTGCTCCTACCACCCCTGCACGTCCACTGGCAGATGGGGTGGAGGTGCACGGTTTGGCCCGCATAGGAGTAAAAGTTAATCCCGCAGTCACTGGTACACACTGGCGACGGAGTTCGTAAAGGGGGCTATTGGGTGAAGTATCGGGGTTCATGCAACTAGTGACTTATCATGGTTCATGTGGTTCCTCCTCTACTTCCCACAACTGCCAACCGCAGCATGTCAGTCCTGCCCCCGTTACTTACATACAATAATTAACCTTATGATTATTTTTACTGTAAATTTTTTTTGACACGTTAGAAGAACCTGCTTTGCAGATTTCCGCAGCCTTATTTTCTACCTTATGTAAAATGGAAATACAAATTAATAGATATACTGTTTGTTACTTACAGCCCCAAGGCCCGCTCTGCGTCCTCTATTATACTGAGGGGTGCTAATGACTACATGGTCGATGAGATGGAGCGCTCCATACATGACGCCCTCTGTGTGGTGAAGCGTACACTAGAGAGTAAGACTGTAGTGCCCGGTGGTGGCGCTGTGGAGGCAGCGCTGTCCATCTACCTCGAGAACTTCGCCACGTCACTGGTGAGTACTTCACCCGCGTACCGGGGAACTAGGACTAGCCTTGTATAGTGTATATGTATGAGTTCATTATACACGCATTGCTCTGAGAACAACGTATCTACAGTGAGTTATGCACAGTGCGTATTTCACTAGTGACTTATGTGTGGTAGTCATGGCAACCAATGCGTTTTTACCAAGTTTAAGGCCCGAAATTCAACTTAAAGACTAAAACATGTTTTCTATTTGTATCATTAAAAGTATATTTTATGAATCAGTTAAATGGTTGGTTTCGGTCACTTAGAATATTGCACTTAAGTTGTGCAATATTCGCACTCCTTCAACCAACTTGGTTAACCTGTATTTGTTCTGCTTCCCTGTATGGGCTTTTACCTTTATTTCATTACATAAGCTTTCCCTTCTTCATTGATATCATTTCTGGGACTCATTGTGGAACTGACCCTGTCCGCATTAATGAGTTATTCTATTTTACATTAACAGTTTATCTAGAAAGTGGCTCTTATGTTTACTACTCAGTCTCGGTCAACTGACCCCATTATTTTGCTACGTTTTGTTTACCATGGAAACGTCAGTTATACGCATGGGGTACATAAACACGTGGTGACGTCATCATTACTTGTGCTCCTCATGTAGTGACAACGTATCACCCTGTTACATGCTTTACACACTCTCCCTATCTGTCTCACTCTATCTATCTCCTTTATATTCTGGTCCTGGGTAAGACCATAAAGTGCCTTTCTGTCTCTTTTCTCTGTCTCTCTCACTTCTTCTCTATCTCTATTTCCTGGGTATGATCATAAACTGCCTCCCTCTCAGCTCTCCCGCCCTTGATATAACCAGAGCTATACATATACATAGCATATATGTATATATAGCTCTGATATAACACTTCAAAGTGTTGATAAGGGCGTAAAGCCACCAATCTCACTCACTCTACCTCTTCTATCGCATCTAAAACTAGTAAATTTGTCTGAAGGGAAAGATGTGGGCAAGCGGCACCACAACTTAGGCCAAGTTCCTCAGTTCTTCAAAGTATTTTATTTTATTTTTTTTTGAGGGTTCATATATACAAACTAATAGTGACTATTCAGTTTGGACATACCACCCCTATCACAATACTAAATTCGTCGTCAATAGGTCCAGCAATGTCTTTAAAAGTTCTTAAATGTTGTCAGCATAATAATATATTACCCCTCTTGTTACAGAGCTCCAGAGAGCAGCTGGCTATAGCTGAGTTTGCGCGCTCACTACTGGTCATCCCTAAGCAGCTGGCAGTGAACGCGGCGCAGGACTCCACTGACCTGGTGGCCAAACTACGCGCCTACCACAACACATCCCAGACCAAGCCTGAGCACAGAGATCTCAAGTGGTAAGCACCACACTAACTAGTTACCTTTAATTTGACTCTCTTTTAAAAATTGTAGGAGATCTCTTAAAAACATGTACACTCTGTTTGAAACCTACTTAGAGTAAACATCAAAGCGACCCAATGGTAACCCTAGGGCAAACTGCTCCAAGTAGTTCCTTGAGAATATAGTGTACTTGTGCCATGCCCCTGTGGAGCCAACATCAGTTGTTAATACATATTCCAGTGCGAATATTGGAGTGAAAGAAAGAAGCAGTACTTATTTACAGCCTTGAATTAAAAGAAATAAATTATTTAATAGCCTTGCATATCAAAGAACCATTGCTACTAATCAGAAAGAGTAGGGTTGACCTGCGTTTCCCCCTGTTTGACTAAATAAAATATCTCATAATTCTACAAGCTAATGTTTCCTCTCTGGCCCTGATATGTGCCAACGTATGAGAAGTATACTGTTAACATGTGTAAAGCACCCAATATTTCACCCTTGTTTGACTGTAACTAACCTCCTCCACCTGCTGCTGCTACATTCAGCTAATGTATCTTCTCCGGCCCTGATATAACCCAATGTATGAGAAATATACTGTTAACATGTGTAAAGCACCCAATATTTCACCCTTGTTTGACTGTAACTAACCTCCTCCACCTGCTGCTACATTCAGCTAATGTATCTTCTCCGGCCCTGATATAACCCAATGTATGAGAAGTATACTGTTAACATGTGTAAAGCACCCAATATTTCACCCTTGTTTGACTGTAACTAACCTGCTCCACCTGCTGCTGCTACATTCAGCTAATGTTTCCTCTCTGGCCCTGATATGTGCCAATGTATGAGAAGTATACTGTTAACATGTGTAAAGCACCCAATATTTCACCCTTGTTTCCCCCTTGTTTCCCCCTTGTTTGACTGTAACTAACCTCCTCCACCTGCTGCTGTTCCAGGGTTGGACTGGACCTCCACGAGGGACTGGTCAGAGACAACAAGAAGGCTGGTGTGTTCGAGCCCGCAATCTCCAAGATCAAATCTCTCAAGTTTGCCACAGAGGCGGCCATCACCATCCTGCGTATTGACGACTTGATCAAACTTACGCCGGAGCAGAAGCAGGGCAGTGCGTACGCAGATGCCATGAGACGCGGGGAACTCTAGTGTAATAATTTATTGTAGTCTACGGAGGGGGGGTGGGGGGGGGGGACACTATACATCTCAGCTCCTCTACACACAGGCACTGGGGGAGCATCAGCATGTCTTATAATATAATTACATCTCTAAACTATTTCCTCATGTGAAGTCATCATTTTTGGAACCTATTTATGTTGGAAGATCTCTGGAAAAACTAATATTTGTACTACGTGGTTGCCTGGGAGGATCTGTGGGGGGAGGGGGAGAGCATTATTTAATGGAGCAGTCTGCGCTGATTGGATGGAGCGTATTTAGGTCAGGAACGCCCCCTGGTGAGTCATCACAACCTGCCTTATACAGGTCAGCGATGCTGGGGGCACCTGGTGACCATTGTCGCAATTATGTACGCCATGTTTGTTTGTGCTTTGTATGCAAAATTGTCGAGAAATAATAAATAATTCTTTTCTACTCAATTTTCGCTGTCTTGTCATTTTATCATATTTTTAATAACAGAAAACGAGAAAGTGAAAGATCGCCATCAATTTAATGTAATGCTTTAATGATAGAAAAGTTTAAAAAGTCCAATAATAAAACTTTTATACATGCAGTGGCAGGGGTCTCCGCCTGAAAAATCCTTGAATTTCGAATTGTTCACTGGAAATCAAAAGCCCCCGTTCATGCCATGCGAGAGAAAAACGTTGCTAAATGAGTGGGACACACAGACAGACAGAGACAGGGTAACACAACCAAAGAAGATTTAAACCAAGAACTTTCATTTTTCGTAGTATTTTCTAACTTCTACTTCGGTAAATATTTGTTTACATTTCTGGGACAAATTTACTTTTGATAACAATGTTAGACCCACCCAATGAACTTGATTGAAGTTTCGTTTTTTTTAAAGGCACACATTATTTTACTGTGATATTTATGCGTCAGAACTGTGTCAGATGTACCTCAAAATAGCGCAATTGATGTAAGGTTTTTTATTAATGATCAAGTTTGAGTTTATTGGCATTCAGCAGCTTTAGGTTTCTGTCAGGTTGACCTTAGTTTGCTAAACCCGACTACAGCTCAAATGTGCTCTCCTGTGGCCTGAAAAAAACAGAAAACAAGTTAAATTTTATGATAAACTGATCTGGGGAAATGGAAAAAAAGCATTGACTCTAGACCATCTCCGAGTGATTGGGATTTTAAAGAATACGAATCCCTCATACTGCTCTCATATAAAATACAGAATACAGAGGCGGACAGTCCGGTATTGCACATGGCAATGTTGACCAAAAAACCAGGTCGGTACGTCCGGTTGCCAGCAGCAGGGCTATGGAATGTTGTGTTGTCTTGAATTCATGACAGCTGCAGAACTAAGAGTAAAAAGTACAACGTACAAACTAAAGGTCCTGAAGGTTTGAATAAAATGAATGTCATTTAGAAGGGACTTTTCTATTACCTGGACATGTACTTGTCTATTACCTGGGTATAGATAAAATGCCTTAAATAGTGTAAGATGTTAGGTGATTTAATAATAAAGTTCCTGTAAGATCTTTGTCTTGATCTGTAGACTGTCATCTGTAGATCTGTGTAGAATGATTTCCGGTGGTTACATCTAGTGTTACACTTCAGTTTACATAACTGTCTATCATAACGTATCGGGCGATCTCTCATTTTTAATCTGTCCTGGGTAAGACCATAAACTGCCCTTCTGTCTCTCCCTTCTCTCTCTCTATTTCCTGGGTATGATCATAAACTGCCTCCAGCTCTCCCGCCCTTGATATAACCATATTAAATGTGTTGATAAGGGCGTAAAGCAACCAATCTCACTCACTCACTCACTCATTTTTTAGATCTATTAAGTTTCTCACTGCTTTGCCTTGTCTTACTGGATAGAATATACAAAAGTAAATTTTAAAAAAAGCATTCTAACTTTTAAAAGAAAGAAAGTTACAAACTATTTCAATTCATAAATTTTTATTTTTTATTTTTACGACACTTTATTTACACAATCTGTTCTGTTATGTTGAACTGTATTGTCTACATGAGCAAATTTCTTTCTGAAGTTATGGGTCATTTAGAGGTTGGCCAATTGTACAATATTTCCAGAGGAACCCTCAGCTCAGTTACTGACTTTGAGGACAGGATGCCGAGAAACAGGTGTTTTTTCTTCAAAATCCTTTATTCAGATTTAAACAATTACAGGAATCTCATCCAGGTGGACGTTTTTCGTCATGCCCTGAAGAACAAGCATTTACCAAGGGTGAAGTCATCATCTAGATATAAGTTATATCAAAGGTGTATGAACGGTGATGATGAAGATGAAATAATGGAGGTTACTGCGTAGTTTTGTAGCATATCTTTATAAGATATATAAGTACTTTTATTCTAGTAAAATGTACAGGAAATGGTATGCTTGATGTATAGAAATGTCTATTTGTCCTGAATGAAATATTTACAAAACCAAATCATCCAGTCTCACTCACTCAGTAGTAAGTCGTGCTTTTAGTTGATATAGAACCCACCAGATGGCGCCACCATGCAGTGAGAGGTGTTCTAACGTTAGCTAACGTCTCATTATTCCTCTTGGCTTATATGATAATGTCATGTTTACATCCTAGATATCCACATGAATCATACAAATACTATTCAGGCTTATCACAGGTTCGGACGAGCTATAGACAAACATTTAACACATGTGTCAGATTTTAAGAAAATGTTCAATGGGCAGCTTTACACATTTTAGGAAATTTTGCTGAATTCTGCTAAAAAATTATAAATAATGGCGGTATCTGAGTATATTTGGCATTGTGTTGATTAGAACGATCTCTTTCATTGTGTTAAACTGCATTTTGAACGTCAGTTTTCAATTAAATTTGGGTTATTTTAAAGAATTTGTGACGGTGGATTGCGCATTTTCTGAAAATCTGACCCATAGTTTTGAGTTGTATAGTAAATTATAAGTGCACGCGGCTTTACATACCAATGAATGGGATGGAATGGTCACATACGCTATCCTTAAATTATGTGAACCAGAAAAAAGTCCTTCAATGTACTTTTCAGGTTTTCTTATGACTTATTATGGATTATAAAGACTGTTTCTGCTCCAGCTATGAGAGCCAAATAGTAAGTTTTCTAATTTAACTTAATGTCATTTCGACATGTCATTGGAGATACCATCATCATACAGTAGTGAACAAGAAGAAACAAAGAACATTTAATAGGAAACTTTTTGTTTTGTTTTTGCAAATCAGTTTTTATTAAAACTCAATAAAGAGAATAGGGGAGTTGCATGTCTCACTGCGCATGTCTACTGCAGTGCATGCTGGGATGGATTTTGTTGAAATCTGACATACACATATTTGGCAACATTTTTATCGAAAATTTCAAGAATATTTTCACCAATATATTAATTTGTATAATGATCTATGAAAGCCAAATGCATGATGGAAAAGATGTGGACTTGGGTCATGGAAACATGTATAACACATGCATATTGACATTAGAGCACCGATAATTATTCCATGCTGAATATGGTATGTTTTCTATAGATTTTTTACTGTACCCTTAGTCCCATAATTCCATGCGAATCAAGATGCAAAGTGGCGGCTATGCAAATCCCCTATTCTTTATTTCTTTATTTAGCTTTATTTGTCAAAGACGGTGGGGCGTGTGTGTGTGTGTGTGGGGGGGGGGGGTCCTGTGTCCATTAGTGGGCTACAGTATATAACGTAAACTAATGATTAATGATAACATTGTTCCGAGGTGAAGTCAATACAGCAGGCCCGGGGGTTATTAATCTGTTTAGTCTCTGCCTGAGGTGGTTATAGCCCCTGTATTGTTCCAGGCAATGACTGACTAGCTAAATAGATCTTATACTTCAAGTGTCGCATTAGTTAGAGCGCACGCCGGTGGTGGCGCCACTGCAGACCGGATAACATACATGAGGAGAACAACATGGCGGCGCCTCATGCTATTATAAATATGGGTCAGATTATCAGAAAATGTACAATTGGCAGCTGTACATATTTAGTAAATTGTGCAAAATTAGGCTGCAATATGGTCAATACTAGGTAAATTCGAGCATATTCAGCATTGCATTGATTCTAGCAATCAGTTTGGTTACGTTGAATTGTATTTTGAACTTTATTTTCATCTGAAATTTGGGTTATTTGAGAAGATTGGTGAAGGCGAATTGTACATTTTCTGAAAATCTGACCCATATACTTATAAACATACTTATGAACAAATGTAAACAAACACCGAGTAAATAAGGCAATATCAGGCCATACTATTAATCACTTATAGTTCATCAAAATAGAATATATGCTGTCTGCATGTGATTTGAACTATACATGTGAACCATCACACATAATCCAACTGGTGCGTATTTTGGCCTCCCTCAGCCTCATTGGCTGGGCTAAGGTGAGGCAGTAATGACTCTAACTTGATTAATAATAATTTCCGTGGGGGTTTCTGTGGGGGTTCCATTTGTAAACAAAAAGAAGTGAAAGACTTCTACCAGTCGAGGCTCCTCCACGAATGGACATGTTACTGACATGGCAGCGCTCACATCATGTCACAAGAACATTAATAAACATGTTATAAACATGTGTTCTACTGAGAGCTGTTATATAGCAATAGTCTGTAAGTCAGTGGGGAAACGTTTATTGCATCAAAAATCCGCTCGTTTGGTTCTTTTTCACCACAATAGTGTTACATAATGGCCAGTCCAGCAGCAAATTTCAAATGTTTAGAAGAATAGAAGCTCAGCAGACATAAGGGAAAGTGAGACACGTATAGTCTCCACTATCGGGCTCCACGTGAGCAAACAGCACGCCGCCCCTGCACGCCCCTGCACGCCCCTGCACGCCCCTGCACGCCCCTGCACGCCCCTGCACGCCCCTGCACGCCCCTGCACGCCGCCCGTCCTCCTCCCCTACCCGCCGCCTCACCCGCCAAGGTCACCCGCCAAGGTCAGCTGAAGTATGATGGCTGCCGTGGTGAGTGCAGTGAGCAAGGTTGCCTCCACTGTGCAGCGGTATATACCTGTCCTTTACTCAGCGTGTCAACCGTTTGGATTAAATAATTCAACACTTGCATACATAGAATAATATATATAACCAAATGTGGGAAAGATGGAGGCGTGTGTTATGGAAACATGGATATTGACATCGGAGCTCCGATAGTTGCTAACATAACACATTGGTATAAAATATACCGATTTACTGTTGATCAATTATTTTGGGCCCTCAAACATCGCCATGAACGTGGAATCAATCGTCTTGTTTGCAGACCACTAGAGGACACTGTGTGACTACATTTGGTAAAACATGAATAGACTATTATATTAGATAAGATAAGATGTTTTTTATTTGTCAAAAGATCAAAAGTACACTGAGGTAAATGAGAAAATATGGAAAAAGTGACAAATAGGTCTACATGCCTTTATGGTACAACGAGGTAGCATCTCTTCAGGCAGTTACCATCAATTTGGAAGATAAACTGCTAAGAAGTAAAGTTTGGTAGTAAGTAAACATGTAATATACAGACTAATCATAGCGAATTAAACACTTATAAAATACCATTAGATTGTAGCACTGCTATACGTGTGAAGACAATACCTGTGTACACGCACCCTTACCCACACTGAAGTGATTCAGGTATCACACCCCAGATTGGGTAACGGTAGGTAACGCCAGGTTCTCTCCTCTAATATCAGTAGTATTGACACCTGTCTGTGTAGGAACATACTGACTTATCAACACTGCACATGTCACTCTATAGTGACACACAGCTTGCTCTACAACCTTCTGTCTCATTTAATGATTCAATTACTTGTTATTTAATATATATTATATATATATATATATATATATATATATATATATATATATATATATACGTGTGAATATATATATATATATATATCATCATGTTGTGGCACATTGCTTCTTGATAATTACTGTCCAGGAATGAACATCTCACTGCTGCAGGAGTAGAGCCCTGGTTGCTCTGGTTGCCCTGGTTGCCCTGGTTGCCCTGGTTGCCCTGGTTGCTCTGGTTGCCCTGGTTGCCCTGGTTGCTCTGGTTGCCCTGGTTGCTCTGGTTGCCCTGGTTGCCCTGGTTGCTCTGGTTGCCCTGGTTGCCCTGGTTGCTCTGTGTAGCTGTGTGTGTGACCGGTGCAGGCCCAGCCTCTGTTTGTATCACACGAGGACAGGAATACAACGGTAACACCCCAGCACACTGCTGCTGACACCTGGTGGTGGGGGTTAGATAGCCAGCACACTGCTGCTGACACCTGGTGGTGGGGGTTAGATAGACAGCACACTGCTGCTGACACCTGGATATTTTTGGAAGAACAATAGTATTCCACGGGGTAGTTGGGTTCTGCTTGGATACCTATATTCGTAGAATGTCGAATTTCTTCATGTGAAAAAACTAAACCTCACCTACACCAATTTAAGAATGTATACAGGAATATGTCTCCACCCTTGGGGTGAAAATATGCTTATCGACCATCATTGTTTTATATAACTTGCGGAGTAGATACTGTTAACATGGATTTTAATCGGCCAAAATTCAAAAAAAAATATTTTTCTTACTTTTCTTTCTCTTTCTTAAAAAGTCTTTGCTCGACAGATGAGATGTATCTCATATGTCTGAATAATTATGCTACATCGATGTGAATAATTGAAAAGTTGCCCCATGACAACTATATATCTGAGTTAATCTAAATCGTATTTCTAGTTAGTAGTTATATTACTCAAATTGTATTTGTATCACTAATGTTACGTACAGTGAAATGTATCACGAAATAAAACTGTTTAAAAAATATAGTCACCCCCGCACACTAGTGAAGACCGGCCGAGAATTAATGGTGGCCACACTACTGGTATAAGTATTTGTGAATATATGAGTATATAATATGAGTGAATATATAATATATAATATGAGTGAATTTGGTCAGATTTGTTTTGTCGTAATATTTAGCTGAGAACACAGCTTTAATGATTGACTCCAACAATCCACATTAAGGCATTCAAGCTTGTACCCAGGTAAAGGGGTTAAAGGTGGTGTCAAAGTCTGGTTATTTGGCTCAATGTATGGCTCGCTGGTGAAGCAATTAGTGTGGGCAAGGGTGCAGCCAAGCGGGCTAGGGTTGGGCCTGATTTATACATCATGGGTCAGATCTACACACAATGGACAATCAGCAGATCTACACATGTAGGGTATTCTGCTACATTAGAGTGAAGTATGGTCAACACTAGGTATATCTGAATATATTTAACATTGCCTTGATTCAAACAATCTGTTTGGTTATGTTGAACTGATTTTTTTACCTCATTTGTGTCTTAAATTTGGGTTATTTGAGAGGATTGGTGTGAATTGTACATTTCCTGACGATTTCACCCATATACAGTGATAGTTAACAATTAAGTGGGCTAGGGTTGGGGGTTGGGTTCATACATCATGTAATAAGGGGATAGTTAACAAGTGGGCAGGGGTTGGGGGGAGGATATATAGGATATATAGATCATGTAATAAGGTGGTAGTTAACAAGTGGGCAGGGGTTGGGGGGAGGATATATAGGATATATAGATCATGTAATAAGGTGGTAGTTAACAAGTGGGCAGGGGTTGGGGGGAGGATATATAGGATATATAGATCATGTAATAAGGTGGTAGTTAACAAGTGGGCAGGGGTTGGGGGGAGGATATATAGGATATATAGATCATGTAATAAGGTGGTAGTTAACAAGTGGGCAGGGGTTGGGGGGAGGATATATAGGATATATACATCATGTAATAAGGTGGTAGTTAACAAGTGGGCAGGGGTTGGGGGGAGGATATATAGGATATATAGATCATGTAATAAGGTGGTAGTTAACAAGTGGGCAGGGGTTGGGGGGAGGATATATAGGATATATAGATCATGTAATAAGGTGGTAGTTAACAAGTGGGCAGGGGTTGGGGGGAGGATATATAGGATATATAGATCATGCAATAAGGTGGTAGTTAACCAATTATTAGACAGCTGATGAGGGGCAATACAGGGAAGAGGGTGAGTGAACGAGGGAGAGGCAGAGAGAACAGAGAGTGTATAGGGAGAAAAGGGAACGTCTGGAGAGAGAAACTGACAGCAGAGTAGAGGGAGGGAGAGAGGATCGAGAGAGAGAGGGAGAGGGAAGGAGAGGGAGACAGAGATAGGAGAATGAAGGACGTCAAGAGAGAAAGGAGGGAGAGGAGAGAGAGAGAGGGAGTGGGAGACGTTGGGTATAGAAAGACAGAGAAAGAGAGAGAGAGAGAGATGGGGGGAGACTGAGAGAGCTTAAATTAGGTAGAAACGGAGAGAGAAATAGGGGAGAGAGGTTGGGTATAGGAGAGAGAGGGAGGATAGGAGAGGTTGGGTATAGAAAGAGAGGGAGATAGAGGGAGACTGAGAGAGCTTAAATTAGTAGAAAGAGAGAGATAGGAGAGAGAGGGGGAGACTGAGAGGGCTTAAATTAGGTAGAAACGGAGAGAGAGAGAGAGACAGAGAGGTTGGGTATAGGAGAGAGAGGGAGATAGAGGAGAGAGAGGCGGGAGACTGAGAGGGCTTAAATTAGGTAGAAAGAGAGAGAGATAGGAGAGAGAGAGAGGTTGGAAGTATGAGAGTGTATGTATGCAGTAGCCATGGTAACCACCCAGCATCCATATCACGTGACGTCAGACTCTTGATCAGAACGGGAATAATGGTGACGTAATACTTCCTGCTTGTGTGATGGTTCTAAAATAAAATATAGCACGAGACTCACTCAGCATGTGTCAGCATATATGCACCAATAATACTAATGATACAATAATAGTGATATTCGTTATATACAGGTTAACTAACGAGTTGTAGCAGTACATCATTACATACAGGTTAACTAACGAGTTGGTTGAAGGAGCGTGAATATTGCACGAGTTGCCCAGCCAAAAGTGCAATATCCTAAGCGACAGATTTATTATACATGATCATAAAAATAGAAACAAATTGTATCATAAATTTGAATTCTACCGGTAATCTTAGTAAAAAAAAAAGATTGGTTGCCATGACAACTCCACGTAAATCATTAATGAAATACACACTATGCGTAAATCACTCTAGATACGTTGTTTTCAGAGCAATGCGTGTATAATGAAATAACGAAACTATCATTTCATAAAGACACTGATTCATGAAAGAGACTGATATTGTTTGTGAGTAGACAAGTCTTAATTTATCAGAAGTAGGCCTAATAATAATTATAGTTTTATCACAGATGAACATTCTATCAATGTATCTTTTTCAATCCCGACACTGTACGTGTTGCACCAACACTACTGAAAGTTAGTCAATACGTTCTTACCTCGCCCTTCTCTCATATCTTGTTCTCTTCTCTCTATCCCTCCCTTCCCTAACTCTGTCTCACGCTATCTTTCCTATCCTTCTCTCCTCCCTTCCCTACCATTGCCTCGATCGTCTGCTATTTCTCTCTATCAGTTCGACTTGTTTCTCTATATATACTAAGGCGGGGAGATGTGAGTAATTTCACCACCACCCCACCCCCACCCACCCCCCAACCCCCGGTGGTTATACATAGTTTCACATCCCCACCACCCGCCATGACGTTCAGCTGTTATTAGGCAATAAATTGTTAAAACGCAGTTGTACATTTCCTTGCACCATAAATATTACCCCGTCCCAAGGACATCCATTGATCCAGCCATTGATATTTCATCATAAAAGGCCAAGCAAATGGTCATAAAATATCAATTTCTTAGGCTGTCAAAAGGTGTAAATAGTGTTATTTGGCTCCAACCAATCTGTGGACGTCCTACCATAGGCTACAAGCACTCCCGGGGCAGGTTTATGTACTCAATATAAACATGAGTAATTGTAATAAATAGTTTCACTTTCACTATCATAATCACCACAGCCGCTGTAGACTGACCCTTCTGTGCATTACATCTCTACACACGTAGTCCTGGTATCCACGCTAGCCCCGCCCCCGCCCCATCTCCCTCTCTCTCCTCTTGCTATCTCTCTCTCTTCTCTCTCTTCTCTCTCTTCTCTCTCTTCTCTCTCTTCTCTCTCTTCTCTCTCTTCTCTCTCTTCTCTCTCTTCTCTCTCTTCTCTCTCTTCTCTCTCTCCCTCTCTCCTCTCTGCTATTTGTCTTTCTCTTCTCTCTCTTCTCTCTCTCCCTCTCTTCTCTCTCTTCTCTCTCTTCTCTCTCTTCTCTCTCTTCTCTCTCTCCCTCTCTCTCTCTGCTATTTGTCTTTCTCTTCTCTCTCTCTCTCTCTCTTATTCTCTCTTCCACGATCTCTTCGTCTGCTATCTTTCTCTCTCCTCTGTTCCTCTGTTCCTCTGTCACTCGGATATTTATCCTTCTCTTCTTTCTTACCGTCCTTCTGTTATCGCCCTGTCCTCCTGCCCCCCCCCTCTCCCCCCCCCCAACACCTGCATCCTCCTGTCTTCCTCCTGTTATCTCCTGTCCCCTTTATACACACATACATATCACATGCGCCTTACACAATAAATACCAAATAATAAAATAAACACACTACTGCAGGGTGCATCTGCTCTA
>OW804100.1:116975408-117023151 GCA_942159475.1 Sthenelais limicola | reverse complement strand
TCTAGAAATGATATACAATAAACAGTCGACATTAATATTCATTAGTTGATTGTTTTTATTGCTGACCCAATGCCCCCCCCCCCCGCGCTATGCCAGGCCGAGATATGACATCTTGTACTTATACTCTCTAATCAGTTGTAGATAAGCCACATTCCTACCTCCAGTAGAGGACAAAGTCTCTAATCTACTGATTTATTCTACTTTTTATTATTTCCTTTAAAGAGATTAATATAGATAACGTGCTGACGTTATGGTACAAGTGTCCCTAAGTCAGATGTCGTCTGCACAGGGATGACGTCACCATGTACAATAGGGGACTTGCATGTGCCACTGCGCATGTATCTTACAGTGCATCATGGGATGGATTCTGATCAAACCTGTCATACAAATATTTGGCAACATTTTTATCAAAAATTATAAAAATGTTTTCACCAATATCACAGCTTGTGTAAATGATCTATGAAAGCCAAATGCATGATGGGAAAGATGGGGGCTTGTGTTATGGAAACATGTATAACACATGGATATTGACATTAGAGCATTGATAAATATTCCATGCTGAACATGGCATGTTTTCTATAGATTGCATTACCATTAGTCCCATAATTCCATGCGAACCTAGATTCAAAATGGCGGCTATGCAAATTCGCTTTCCCCAATACTCTCAAATAACACAATTTAAAGACAAAATGAGGTTAAAACCTAAACCTTAGATGGATTGGTTCTAGCTAAACCTAGTGTTTTTTCCTCTCAAATAACCCATATTTAAGACAAATCTAACCAGTACCAAATAAACTCAGATATAGCCAATATATTTCAGCCTAATTTTATTCAAAAAGAGTTTTAAATGTGTAGAGCTGCCGCCCTAGTTGACATTATATATCGGTGAAATCGCCAGAGAATGAACAATTTTCTCAAACTCACATTCAAGGTAAAAATAAGGTCCAAAATACAGTTCAACATAAGTGAACGGATTACCGAGCATCATGGGATGGATTCTGATGAAATCTGACATACAAATATGTAGCAACATTTTTATCAAGGGATTTTCTGAATGAACACAACACCAATACACTCAGATATAATCTAGTATTTATCTCTTTTACCCTTTGCTCGCAGTCATCGACTGAAATAAAAAGTTTTTAATTCAAATTCAATTCAATAAACCTAATTTAGCAAAATTTTCTTAATCGGTAAAGTTGCCAATTGTACATGTTCTTACAACCTGAACCATATTATTTGCTAAAAATCGTTAAGGTATGTTTGAAACTTTATTTAGATCTCTTGTCACTGTCAATAAGCTATTGATCTGAAGACACGAGTAATTATGAATGTGTAAGCACTTCTTCCTGGTGAAATGACCAATGTAATGATTTTACTGACTCACAGTAATTGTATATGGGTCGTAAGATAATGTACACATGAACATGATATGATGAGGTTACAATGAGAAGTATATATTTAACTACTTTACTATAGTCATTCATTGTTTGGACATCAAGAAATACTGCATGCATTTCATACATACACAATATAGAAGTATTGTATATTAGATGTGGTAATGTTTACTATCATGGGAATTCGCTTGATGTCATCTTATTAAATATGATATCTCAAAATCCATTTTTCGCGACATGTGACTCACTTCTCTGTAACAAATCATAGGTTGACAGTCCTTATATGGACGTATTTATTTGTGATCTGTTTCAGGAAAATGAGTCATACGTCGCAAAAAATAGATTTTGAGATACCATTATATTTGAAAAGATGAGATCAAGCCGATTCCAATAATAGTAAATAATCTAATAATCTAATAAGTATTTCAAGATTTTAAGTTTGATATTTTTATTTTGAAAAAAAGAAGTTTGCAATATTTCGTGGTGGCAATAACCAGTTAAGTAACTAAATATACTCCCTATACGGACCTTTAAAACGAAAGGACATATTACATACACTGTCCTGAAATTTGATACATCGATTGATATAAAGATAAATGATAAACTCCTAAAAATCAGAAAATTCCAATAAAGAGATCTTGTAAAATAAACACTTTGAAAAATATCATTTTGGCGACTTGTGACCCTTTCTCCTTTCCCCTTACCCTCTCCCCCCTTCCCCCTTCCCTCCCCCTTTCCATCTCCCCCCTCCCCCTTCCCCCTTTCCCTTTCTATCTCCCCCTTCCCCCTCCCCTCCCCCTTTCCATCTCCCCCCTCCCCCTTCCCCCTTCCCCTTTCCATCCCCCTTCCCCCTTCCCCCTTTCCATCCCCCCTTCCCCCTTCCCCCTCCCCTCCCCCTTCCCCCATCCCCCCTTCCCCCTTCCCCCTCCCCCTTCCATCTTCCCCCTTCCCTATAAAGGAGCGCTAAACTATAGTGTGTGGCCATCCCCCGCTACTACATGCTGGTGTTGTGGTGCAGCGTGCAGCATGCTATCTCTACTTTCACTTTCATATTGTTATATAATTTATATGCACCTACAATCATGGTTTAAGATGCACACTGTGTAATTTACATACACAGAAAGTTCTACATGTAGTTTAGGTAGAATTAAGAGAAGAAAAACCAAAAAAGGTATGGTCTGGAAGACTTCTTTTTGAGATGATTTTTGTCTAAACCATCTTATGACGAATAAAGAATTCTCTTATCTTAGTCTAAACCATGAATAATTCTCTTATCTAATGTCTATTGTACTCTGTGTGGCCTATAACACACTGCCTGTTCACAACACTCAACCTCCATTTCTGTACCTGTGTAAGGCTTGAAATCTCACAGTTAATAAGTCAGTTTACTGTTAATAACCACCTCAGGCAGAGACTAAATGACTAATAACCTCTATTGTGGGACAGTTATCTACATTACATAATTTCAAGAGAACTGAAACAGGCATGTGACGGCCATATCTCATGCACTGCTTGTAGTCTGTCTGTTATTGATTGTATTGTGAACTCTACAGGACAAAATGTTGTACAAAATAAAATAAAAAAACAAAACAGAAGTGGCCTCTCTTTCATATATAGGCTAGGCTATTTTGTGCCACAAAGTAAGCAAAAAATACCCCCTTTTCCAGCATTTCGCTGACTTTAGTTGCAAAATTACCCCCTTAATCAGCATTTCGCGGAAATCAGTTGCAAATTGGTTCCCTTATTTCTGATTTCGTGCTCCGCGTTTGTGAGTGAAAAATGACCCCCTTCTCCACGAAATTGGAAACAAAAAAGTTTACACTTGTTACCCCTGAGTAGGGGAGCCAGGGGGCAGATCCACCTAATGCCTAACCCGACCACTAGAGGGGGGAACAGCTGTAGGCTGAATTATTCCTGTTATTTCACACACACACAAAGGTGAAAATACCTTTAAACTTGGTAAGAGAAAGAGTAATGTGTGGGGTCGGTTGGAGAGATCAATACAAACAATCCTCTCAAAAAAAACCTCAACCAATTCATGAACTGTGGAAGGACGATCTGCGCCGACTGTAGCAGGGCTTCCAACAGTAGCCTCAGGCTTGGGTATAGAACAAATACAACAATTAAGTTTTAAAAAATCACAAATACAAGAATAGAATAATTCAACTGTTTCTGTGCGTGGGATCACTAGTTCTAACATTCCTCAGCCACAGTTAGTTATTGTTGTTGTTGTTCTGTAGGTGGAGTGTGTGGAGGGGGGGGGGGCAAGCTCCTCCCTAGTTATCACAGGGGATTCCCTACAGCCCCATCTGGATCAGATTTTGTGAAAATGTACAATTTACCTTCCCCAATCCTTTCAAATAATCCAAATCTAAGAGAAAAATTACGTTCAAAATGCAGTTTAACACGAAGGAAGCGATAGTTTTAATATTCACGATGCCATAATTACTATTGCATTTATTGTATAACAGTCTAATTTAGCAGAAGCTACCAAATTTATAGAGCTGACAATTGTACATTTTCTGAAAATGTGCCACATAAGTACGATGCCGTAGGTAGATTGCTTATGTGGACGAATCAAGTCCAATAAATTTTCGATTATTGCCGGCGAGTTACATTTTATATGTATCATATGGGCATAAAACTTGGTGCATAAAAGTGCATAAAAGTAGCCGACTTGGTGATGAAGTAGTGCTTATAGTATGAATATTTTTATAGCACCGCACTTATAGCACCTCTCATATGGAATGCATATATAATAAATCAAAATATACCCCCGCTATCTGCCCATCCCCATGTATAGGAGCCATGGTACAGGGGCTTCCCCGTCCAGTTGCATTCCCTCTAAAAAGCGGAGTTTGTAAAGACTGAGGAATGAGTGAGGAATGAGTGAGGAATGCTCCGGTTCTCATTACTTCCTCTGGTGGACTTGAATTACAAAATTTGAATTATTTAAATAAAAATCCAGTCCGTTAGATACTGGTTAGTCATAATCACAATATAGGTTAAGGTCAAATAGAATGAATGACCTCGCTCTCTGTACGCTTATAAATAGTATGTTTGACTTGTTTTTTTAAAATATTTTATTGGTCTTAGTATATTAAACAATTTCATTAGAAAAAGCCGCATAACCATTTACATGATTATTTCTGTGCGTTGCCAAAGATACCTAATGCTGATTTAATATTGAGTATGATAAGTGAACCTAAAAAAAGCGATTAAATTATTCCATCACATTACCAAGATTAAATGATGTAAACAAATAGTGATTGATACCAAGGTCATATTTACAAACACTTGGAATGTTTTAGAGCGCACCTTGTTGTACCAGCGTTAACAGAAATATGGTTTGAATTAAATGCTGTAAGGCTGTAAGGCTGTAAGGCTAACCAACAGGTAGAAATAGGATTCTGTATAGGGGTCAGATTTTCAGAAAATGTACAATTCCTCTTCACCAATCCTCTCAAATAACCTACATTTGAGACAAAAGTGAGCTTCAAAATGCAGTTTACCATAACAGAGCTGATACTTTAAATCAAGGCAATACCAAATATCCTCAGATATACCCGGTATTAATCATTTTTCAGCCTAATTTAAGAGAATTTCCTAAATGTGTAGAGCTGCTAATTGTAAATTTCTGAAAATCTGACCCATAGGAACAGTGAGTCTGTACTCAACGTAGTCAGAAGTTCCTACACTGATCAAGAAAACATTTTTTCTAAAATACGATACCAAAATATTAGAAACACTGAGTGGAACGCCATGCAGTGATTAATAAACATTTGTATCGACAATAACCTGTTTGTCAACACCATTATATGGGTCAGATTTTCAGAAAATATACAATTCGTTTTCACTAATTCTCTCAAATAACCCACATTTAAGACAAAAATGAGCTTCAAAATGCAATTTAACATAACATAACTGATACTTTAACTCAACGTGATACCAAATATACTCAGATATACCCGCTATTAATCTTTCTTATAGCATAATTTAGCAAATGTGTAGAGCTGCCAATTGTACATTTTCTGAAAATCTCACCCCCATTGCAGGGAAGCAACTGATCCTACAACAGAAGTTTAGGCTCAGAGTTGAGAGAGTCCCTCCAAACTGAGGAAAAGCCTCTCCAGTCTAGGCTCAGAGTTGAGAGAGTCCCTCCAAACTGAGGAAAAGCCTCTCCAGTCTAGGCTCAGAGTTGAGAGAGTCCCTCCAGACTGAGGAAAAGCCTCTCCAGTCTAAGCTCAGAGTTGAGAGAGTCCCTCCAAACTGAGGGAAAGCCTCTCCAGTCTAGGCTCAGAGTTGAGAGAGTCCCTCCAAACTGAGGAAAAGCCTCTCCAGTCTAGGCTCAGAGTTGAGGGAGTCCCTCCAAACTGAGGAAAAGCCTCTCCAGTCTAGGCTCAGAGTTGAGAGAGTCCCTCCAAACTGAGGAAAAGCCTCTCCAGTCTAGGCTCAGAGTTGAGAGAGTCCCTCCAAACTGAGGAAAAGCCTCTCCAGTCTAGGCTCAGAGTTGAGAGAGTCCGTCCAAACTGAGGAAAAGCCTCTCCAGTCTAGGCTCAGAGTTGAGAGAGTCCCTCCAAACTGAGGGAAAGCTTTTCTAGTCTAGTTCAGAGTTGAGATCCAAACGGAGGGAAAACTCTCGCTCCAAACCGCAAGGTGCCATTAGAATCCCATTAGGACACCTACTCCAGGGTCAGGAGCCTCATTAGCGCAGTAGGCGTCCAATCACTGACATACCATTCTCATCTGATCTGAGAAGCTGTGAGACGTAATACATTATAAGCTTTTTACATTCTACGGTATTTTTTTTAAAAAGAATTTGTGAATGTTAGTGAATTGGGTACCATTCTGTCAATCATCCTGAGTAGCAAGTTCATGTGATACATTTTGAGGTGTTGGTTGAGGATTGGTGTGAGGAGTGTGGACTCTTATCTGGGAGGATATCTGGATGCCCATCTCTGTGTGATGTAATTCACGCCAACACTACTAACTTTGCACTTATGCAAGGACTGCTTGATTGACAACCTTCTACCATCCCTGCAGTAAATCCCTGAAGGCCAGTGTGACATCCTATTGGTTGACATTTGTTGTATTCTATTGGCTATCTTGGTTTGATTGACAAGTTGCCACTTAAGGCCACTGTATAGGTTTTGAGAGGAACCCATTTAGAGAGGACCACCCATGACTGAATCTGAGTGATCTACACCTACTACACCCTTTGGGATTTCTGGGTTTCAAGTCTTGGAGACAGACAAGCTCGGAATTGCAAAGACTAAAAGACAATTGTGTATTATTAGATTACAATATGTTGTTTGATGTCTTATGTCTAATTCCCTTGCATTGTACTTTCATGTTTATCCAACTGCCTTTGTAAACAGGGAGCGTGCAACTTTCCTAGTTGTTAATAAACTGAATTAGTTGACCGTAGAATTTGTTTCCTTTGGAAACGCACAATATATACATTAACTTAAACTGATTATAAAGTTAAACAGAAAAATAGTTCATTAAATGATTGATTAACTTAATAAACTTATAACTTGTTTTGTATTTTTGTTTTGTTTAAGCAAAGCGATTTTATTCAAACTACCCTATATTGGTTTCTACAAGGCTAAACAAGTCATCGCTATGTTCTTTTATCTGCTCTTTATTTCTCTTCATTTTAATAATATAATATATTTCAAAATTTGTTAACAGGTTGACTTTGTGAGACCCATCGAGATGGACACCGTTATATGCTTATTACTAGTTGGTTTCAGTCACTTAAAATATTGCACAACTCGTGACGCTATACTTCAACCAAGTCATTAATTAGCCTGTATTTATGTGACAATTGTCGACATGTGCACTCCTTGATACAATCCTATTCACTCAATCAGTAACTAACTAATAACTATAACTAGTATAACTGGAGGCGGAAGACTTCTTAAAAGGGACTTTTATGAAGGAAGGGTGCGGGTAGAAATTCCCTCTTGATGCAGGAAGGCATCATTGTATAAGGTGTGATTTGGGGCAGTTGTCAAAGATAGAAACATTTTTAACAAATATTTAACATAAAATAAGAAAATACTCACATTTTTCCTACTCTTAATAGTGATCTCACCATGATATTCCCTATCTGGATACCACTGTGGTTGCTATGATACAGGACATGCAATTATACAAACTCTTCGGATTATCTCATCCATCTTGGATTTTAGGTCTTATTTTTCGTATGCTAAAAAAATCGATTATCTGTATAAAACAATACCTGACCAAGACTACTCATATCATAGTTTATAGGACTGAATCCCGTTATATATAAATATAATAAACTTATGTTTTTAATAATATAATTGGATCTTAGGCTGGCATCGGATGGTTTGTAGCCTACTGGTAAACCAGATTTTATATAAGGAAATGCACGACCAATTTTAAATGAACTTAAAGCACATAATTCATTATCATCATTATTGTTATTATTTAAATTACATTGTTATGGCAGCTCCGCTTTATATACGGTGTGGTCTATGGTAATAAAGTATGTGAGCCATAGTATAGTACAGGACTCATGGTTTCATACTTGTTTTCTAACCCCCCCCCCCGTCCCCCCGCCACTTCCCTCTCGACCCAGCTCTGGGTTACATTTGGTTTTTCTACCCCATCTGATGTCTCCTGGAGGTAGACTTCAATGTGCTTCACATCAACTACTGCTGTGGTATATATATTGAACATAGTGAATAAAGAACAAAATATAATAAAACAAACCAATAAATATAGGTAATATATATAATAAATATAGATATTAAAGATATACTTGTACACATACAATCCACTATACGTTCCTAATTGTGCCGTATGTTCTTTGATTGTGCAGCTGGGGCGACTGAAAGCCCGGGGGTGTCAGGAACCCCAATTAAAATGAAAGCTTTTAAAAAATATAACTGATATGGAGTAGACTCATGTACCGGGCCAACGGAAAACCCTCTCCCGAGATGTTGAAAACCCAGAATGAATAAAATATACGTTTGAATTTAAAAAAATAATAAATAAAGATTAATAAAGCCGATTAATAAGGTAGAGGTCCGCCAGGGGGTGAAGTACAGGAGGGAATGACCCACGTGACGTCCCTAGCAACCCCAGTCAACAACAGGAATACAGGTCTCACTACACACATTCATATATGCATTATGTGCAAAGGAACCTCGCTATTCTGCTGTGATTTGATTTGAAAACATTTATTGCATAAATAGATATTCTGGAGTTGATCCATTTTCTCATCAGTGTTCCAAGTCTTATACCATTAATTTTGATTTAACATTCCAGTAACATTCAATTTGTCCTCTTCCCAATAGTTAAACCTCAAAATGGTATTCAACAGTTAATGGTTGCTATGCTATATGACGGGCAATTATACAATGTCATAACAGTCCAGGCTTCATCGCCACAGCAGTGATACTGATCTCCATACTCCCTGCCATCCTGACCGACCCAATGTATATAAATTAATTTTCACTTCACCACAAATTGCTCAGTTTTCAGAGAATAGGGCTCTAGAAGCTAAACTGTACTTTTTTTTTTGTTATTTTGATGTGTATGTGTAAGGGATTAGATTGCATTGTTGGAGGCCTCACTGAAGCCACACATAGTTGTGGTTAGGCCGGTCCGTCCACTTGGTCATGTTGATAGCCCTTGCTTATCAAAGGTCCGATCCAGGTCCCGAATTTGGCGTTAGCTACTAGACTGATAATTCTTCAGATTGTCCTTTATATAATGAGTTTTAAGTCTAATAAAATCGATTTTCTGTGTAACAATACTTGTGTATATGGTACGTACAAGTTCAACATGACACAGACATGATTTATCACCATGCAGTCACACAACTATATAACAGTCATATATTGCATACAGTTGATAAAATGCCTCGTCAGCACTTAATCTTCATTAAAGGTTATCTATCAGGGCTAGTGTATGCGGTACATATCAGCCTACCACGGGACCTAATGTATATAATTATATATACATCGGGTTTATCAGGGAATGATTGTGTCACTCATACAAGGAGAAATTTATGCTAAATCAATAACAAATAAATTCTCCAAAGCACTAATTTATACAATTTGATCGATATTGGTTGGTCGGAGACAGTCACAACTTGTTCTCCCTCCCTCTACTTAATTGTCTCTCTCTCTTTACTTGTTCTCTAGCTATAGCTTTCCCTCTCTCCCTCTCTCCTTCTCTCTCTCTAGATCAGATTTTCTGACTTCTACCCTTCGCCCGACCTGTCTCCTATCCCTGTCTGCCTGTCTCCTCTCTGTGTCCCTCAATGTCCATTCTCCTGCTTTACCATGGCAATATGTCTGTGTATTTACGTTCCTTTATATTCCCCCCTTTCTCGCTCTCTGAATTAATGTCTTGCACTTGCTTTAAAAATCTCTTAATATGTTAATTCTCTCTCTAATAGGTTCTTCTTCCACTTCTCTATATATTTCTTTCACTTACTTTCTATAAGATGCTGTTTCCTTATGGTAGCTATATCTAGACACTCTTCTTTTTCTTCTTTCCTTCGATCTGTATATTTTTCACTTACTGTCCAGAAGATGATGTGCCTTTTCCCTCCGTCCGCGTCTCTCTCCATATCCTGCCGTCTCTAGCTCGTTCTGTCTCTGTCTGTGCTTCTTCTTTCTCTTCTTCTTTCTCTTCTTCTTCCTCTTCTACTCCTCCTGTCTGGTCGTCTTCTCATGCCCAGGTCTCTAGCTGCTGTTCACCTGCAGGACGACCACTCCCCGCCGCCCACGTAGTTGGACTTTCAGTAACTTTCTCTTTGACTGAGGTTCAGTAGAGACACATTATTGTAGATAAGCTTTAAGTAGTTCACAATCAACCTCAAGTAGTATAGTGCATGTATAAGGGGCAGGTCTTCAGAACATGTACAATGCAACTTCACCAATCCTTGCAAATAACTCAAATCTAACTCGCAGATCTAACTCTCAAATAACTCAGATCTAACTCTCAAATAACTCAAATCTAACTCTCAAATAACTCAAATCTAACTCTCAGATCTAACTCTCAAATAACTCAAATCTAACTCATAATATAACTCAAATCTGACTCACAAATAACTCAGATCTAACTCACAAATAACTCAGATCTAACCCTCGCATAACTCAGATCTAACTCACAAATAACTGAGATCTAACTCACAAATAACTGAGATCTAACTCACAAATAACTCAGATCTAACTCCCAAATAACTCAGATCTAACTCACAAATAACTCAGATCTAACTCTCAAATAACTCAGATCTAATTCACAAATAACTCAGATCTAACTCTCAAATAACTCAGATCTAACTCACAAATAACTGAGATCTAATTACTCACAAATAACTGAGATCTAACTCTCAAATAACTCAGATCTAACTCACAAATAACTCAGATCTAACTCTCAAATAACTCAGATCTAACTCTCTAATAACTCAGATCTAACCCTCAAATAACTCAGATCAAACTCTCAAATAACTCAAATCTAACTCTCAGATCTAACTCTCAAATAAATCAGATCTAACTCTCAGATAACTCAGATTTAAGAAGAAAACAGTTCCACAAAACAGATATCTTTAATCAACACAATACCAACAATAGTCAGATGTATATCTAGTAGATGAAAATTGTCCTTTTGCAGCCTAATTCAGTAGAACATACTAGATGTGTAGAGCTACCAATTGTACATTGTCTGACCATCTGACCCCTATATCAGATCTACTCACCCCCTCCCCTCCACACACACACTGTATGTAAGTCAAGATAAAAGTCATGACTATGATTTTTTCTCCGATGAAAGATTGCACACCTACACACTACACACCTGCAGGTCACATATAATGGTACACAGTAACCATGTGACTGGTACCTTGTGGAACAGTACAGCAACGTTACTTATTGTTACACATACAAACAGTAGATAAGGCATGCTGGTATCGTGGCTTTAAGTATTTAAAGGAAAAGTAAAGAAACCAAGATGAAAAATGCGTCCATATACTGATTGTAATAATCAGTCTGATGTGATTAGTCTGAAGCTTTACTCTATCGATTGGCTCCGATTAAAACAAATTTGTTAATAGATTTTTATTCATATAGGCATTTATTTATAAATAGTTACATCTAACTAACTGAGAATTACAATATAATACCCATTCACTACAGTCCAGTGGCCAAAGCCCATTTTTCTCAATTTTTGGGGGTGAACCTTGCTTTGGCGTCCATACGACGTTTTTTGAGTGATTCTATATCTCCTGAATCTATTGATTTCAGATCTGCCGGGTGCAACGATGTAACTTTTGGGCAAAAAAAAGATATGAGCATTTGAAAAAAAAAGTTGAAAATATGTTTTAATTCCTAAATAAATAAGATATGGTCTTTTAATACCTAAATTAAACATCTTTATTGAACCCCATGCTATTTTGTGTATAATTCATAATGGTTTGATATTATGATTATGATATTTTCACAGTTTGACCTATATAATGACCAATTTATAACACTGGAATTAACACTAGAATATTCTATCCCTATGATGATATCTTTCAGGATCATTACCTCTCCTGTGCACAGTGTTGTTTCCTCTTTGGTTGATATTGAGGAGTACCCTACGGCATTGAAAGTTTGTCGAGAGGAGTTTATCACGATCAATGCATGGTCAGATGTCTAATGAATATATGCTGAGTTTCACAAATATAACTCCCGAAAGTCCATTGTGAACTTACTCGTTTGATAAGAGAAGAAATAAGTCAAATGTTATTGTCTATAAAAGCACACACAAGGCGCTACATAACAGATCCACTCACAAGTATATGTGATGTGTTTCAGGAAATGAGTCACAAGTCGCAAAAAATCGATTTTGAGATACTAAATTTGAAAAGATGGGACCAAGCCAATTCAAATGATAGTAAACAGTCTAATAATCTAATAAGTATTTCTAGATTTTAAGTTTGATATTTTCGTTTTTGAAAAAAAAAGTTTCCAATATATCTGGGGGTCAATAACCAGTAAAGTAACTAAATGTAGTCCATATGAGGACCTTTAAAACTAAAGGATATAGTAAATAGATTGTCCTGATATTTGATACATCGATTGATATAGCTATAAGTGATAAAATCTGCAAAAATTAGAACATTCCAATAATGTGATCTTGTGAAAAAAACACTTTGAAAAATATCAATTTTGCGACTTATGACTCATTTTCCTGAAACACGTCACATATATAGTTAACAAAATGGCCCTATAATTAACACTCAAGCTCAATAGTATTTTTGACAGATTTCTTGGATTCAAATTCCGAGATATTTTTAACTTGACCCCGGTATGTTTTTATTTTTACAAGCAACTATATATAATAAGATCTTTTTTTTTTATTGTTTTCTATTTCCTGTGAATAATGCTTTCGCTAAAAAATGATATCGACTATTTGGGATTTGGACAAATAAGTGAGCAAAGTCCGAGCTATATTAGGTGCCTAAAGGGCACAGCGTTGTCACTCATTTCCACCCAACGCACTCTTTTATATGTGTCATCAAATGGGTCAGATTTTCGTTCAATACAATTAGCAGCTCTACACATTTAGGAAATTCTCTTAAATTAGGCTGAAAAATGATGAATACTGGGGTATATCTGAGGATATTTGGTATCGCATTGATTTGAAGTATCAGCTCTGTTATGTTAAACTGCATTTTGAAGCTCACTTTTGTCTCAAATGTGGGTTATTTGAGAGGATTGGTGGAAGTTAATTGTACATTTTCTGAAAATCTGACCCAAATACGTGTGTTTCCTATCCCCCCCCCCCCCCCGCCCACACCCGCCACCTACCTAGAAACACTTAATTACCCCCCAAAAAACTTCTCACAGTCTTGATGTATTAGTGATAATAATCAGGAATAAGAAGCAAAAAAAAATCCAATCAAGGGAGATGTTTGATTTGATATTTGTTCCTGTAACGATCAACATCTTTACTTGGGTCAATCCCTCAAATCCGCTCTAATGTGTTGAATTATACTTTTTAAGAAGATGTTTTTATGCCCTGCTTACTTCAGTAAACCCCCACCCCTCGCCCTACCCTAAACCTGGCCATATAACTTAATCCCTGCCCTCTTGCCTTTCTCTGCCCAGCACCACAAAAGGTCCTAGTTATCCACCCGACCCTGGACCTGGCCCCGCCCACACCCTTATATGGACGATGTAACCTGACCCGGTAGAACTCTCCACGCGCAGGCCGCGGAGGTAGGAAACCACTACAAGATGGCCGCCGCCTGCTAACTACTACAAGGTAAGCTCATCACGTTGGGAAACATCCCTCGATATCTTTGTACTTCCTTCACAAACTGACCCCAAACTCTACAGAACCCATGAACTGTATGTTTTCTCACTATGTATGTATTTATGTAGCGCTGGGTTGATTATTGTGTAAGATAAAAGTAACTTTGTGCTTGGGGCGTGGGCCTAAAAATAGCGACCGGCGGGGCACGAGCGTGCGCTGGAGGAGTAGGAAGCTTGGGGAGAGATGGACTCACTCTGATAGATCTAGAAACGTCCAGAAACTTCTAGAGATTCTGGTTTAGGGATAAAGCCTGTCTTGGGGTATGATGTAATGGTGGGAGCCTGGATCCACGGGGTTCATAACTGGGTGGTGGGTGAAGAGTGAACACGGAAGAGACAGGACGACAGCTAGAGTAGAGTTGAAAGAAGTTGTTCCTTGGGAGTAATCTTGTCATCACCGCGTCTAAGAGGTAGGACTAGGAGGAGGTAGGGAGGCTTTGTGTGTGACTGGGGACGGGTCCCCGGGGATTATCCTAAGCCGGATATAGCGGCTGTATTACCCTAGATTAAGTGTTAGGGTTAGACTTAAACTTACACCCCCGCCCTCCCTCAGTCAGTGACCACTCGGAGTCGGACTGAGTCAAACTGGCAGAATTACTGGATAATATAAGTTATAATCGTTCTTCCCTGTTGTCATAGTCAGAGGGTATTTTACAAACCTCTAATTATCCCGACTGTTTGTTTGGTTGTATCTTGTCTAAGAGATCGGGAGGTCCACTGGTACAACTCTAGGCACTCTGGCTACAGGCTACAGGCTAAACACCAGAACGTTCTGTTCCCCTGATTCATCCATGAACGAATTAAATTCACTTTACAAAGTCTTGTAAAGATTCTCTGTTCTAGAAAGCTGGCCTAAGATTAGTCAGAAATTAATCTATTCTGTCCTCTGCATATACAAAAATTTACAAATGATCTTGCCTTTGACTGCCCATTATTGGTGAATTATTTCATTAATTGACTTTTGATTTCCATGGAGTAAGAAAAGATAAAATATAATGATGAATAAAACAGGGAATAACGTATTGCGCGCATACAGTTCTTAACTGTTTATGAATATTTCATATCATTACATTAGAAGTTAAAGGGACATATAATATTAATGTTTCTGTCACTTTCGCGTAAACTAGAAATGTTATTCATTCATTAGTTTGCTATAACATATGTAATGTAGTCTTAATTGGCTCAGTTAAAAATGGCATAAAAACTAATTTAAATATGTCGGAGAGCGAAGCTGGTGGCAGACCAAGGTTATTATTTGAAGAGAGATGTAGAACTAAATTATGAAATATTTAATCAACTATAAGGTAACAGCCAAGAACGGCAGGAAGAAATGGAACCTAATTCCATATGTCAGTATTCCTTCCCATTTCAGGCATTTGTCAAACTCGAACTTATGTAGAACCAAAGGCAAATTAAGAAAAATTCAATGTAATTCAATTCAATATTTGTATATCTTGTCCAGGAGGGAAGATGCTATTTCAGTTATCTATTTAACCAGGTATTGCGAACAATTTATGAATGAGTTTGAAGTGAAATATATTTATATGGATGTGTGTGATAAACATTTAGCATTTTAAGTTAATGTAAATATTGTGCTAAACCGTCCCTTGCAGGTATCTACACAGATCAACTGGTTGCATATTGTCATAGCTTCACTTTGTGAATTATTACACACAAATACAAGATGGCGGACACACAGCAAGATCCACAGGTTGGCCTCTGCGCATGTGTACCAGTTGCCATGGAAACCTTTTGTTGCCATGGTTTCATGTTGTCTGCAGTGATGCGTGTTTCCCGCCCTGTCCTGCATGCCCCCCCCCCCCCCGATATCTCATCATAATCAATATTCATCCTTCCTTTATTTTCGTGTCTGATCAATATTTTATAAACATCATTAGGCCAAAGATTGTAGATGTCTTTCCGATTTATGATAGCGGAAAACTAGGTAACGGCAGAGGTAACTTTAAAACATTTTTTTTTAAGAAGGCGCCCCCAAAAATGTCTTTTTTTCTTAACACTCGTGAAATGTACCTTTAAGGGGTTTCAAACCTGCTGATGAAAAGTAAATGAAAACCTCCTGAAGAAGGACAAGTTAGCCCAAAAGCTAGAGTGTCAATAAAATCAACAACAAATGTATTATGTTCTCAATGAACTCATCTATACTCCTCTGGCCCACCCCGATATAAAGCCATACTCCCCTCAACCTACCACAAAAGTGAATGAATCAACACAAGGCATGCGTGTGATGATTGATCTCTAATGTGTGATATTTGTTTTACTGAACCACAGTGCAGCATGTGTGTGAATCTTATTACCTCAATATCAGGTTTTTGACTGATTAACGAGATTATCCACATTATTTTATTTACATTTGTCCAGAACTAGATCACCGCAATGACGGTCATTCTCTAGTACCTGGGGGAGGAGGTGAAACTGTAACCGCGCCCAGGTTCCAACCCACAACATGTTCATGCCACTGGACTGACCCAGCACTTTAGACCACTCAACCACCCCACATCCCATTATACCCACACTAAGTTACTCAATGCAATTTGATTTCAGGGATATTTCTAATGAAATCACCATTTTTGAAAACCTCCAAAAATAGTATTAATCTCCCCGAATTCCACCGTTCGTAACAAAAAATTTCTAACTTTTTATTCCAAAATAATTACTTGGTCATCATAGTGTTTGTCTTTATACCGGTTTAAAATATTCTGTACGGGTAGAAGCCCTAAATAATAAGAAATCACTCTAATAAGAATTCTCTCTCTCCTCTCTCTCCTCTCCCCCCTCTCTCTCTCTCTCTTCCCCCCTTCTGAAATATTCTGTAAGCCCTAAATAATAAGAATTCACTCTTTTTCTCTCTCTCGGAAATTGTCAGTATTTTTGGCATGAAGAGGCTTGCATCCCTGATATACGAGGCATCTGTGCGCCTGTGATTAAACTGTTGGCGTTAGAAGGAAACTTTCTGCATGGCCATGGTTATCACCCCAAACTATGAGTCATATACTGTCATATACTATTAAAATCATTGCATCGTTTTGTCGAATATGTATTCCAATGATATTCTATGACTTTTTTACACGTGTTATATCGGGTAGATTCTGACAGATATTAATCCAGAATATTTAGCCCACTAGGAGTGAGCGTTTTTAGTCTGGAAATCCATCTTCTCTCCTCCTCCTTGTCCCTGTTAGATTTTGCTTCAGGAGAATGTGGAGCGCAGTTCAGTCGTGGTGGCGCTCTCCTGCATCATACACGTAATTCTATATACAGTGGAACCTCGCATAAAGACCACCTCTATATACAGACCACCCCTCTATTAAGACCAGTTTCTCTCAGTCCCTAGATTGCTTTCCTCTTATTAGATTTGTCCCTCTAAAGAGACCACCTCGCTATGAGAACACAAATGGTCCAGTCCCAACGGTGGTCTCAACATAGAGGTTCCACTGTATTCTATGATATATTGTAGAAATATGAATGTTTTTGCTAGTTCTGGTTTGTGCTGAGACTGAACATCTCCTATCGTCACCCACACATTACATAACAAGTATTAACCTACTGTATCTGCTATGTTTGTAGATGTCAGAATCCACACGACTAAAGGAGGAGGGTAATGCAGCCTTCAAGGCGGGCAAGTATGACGAGGCTCTGGCCTGTTACACTAAAGCCATCACACTCAGCCCTAACGCCGGTAGTGAAACGGGCGTGTACTACAAGAACAGAGCAGCAGTGTTACTGAAACAGGGCCAACATCAGGATGCTGCAGCTGACTGCACCAAGGGTAGGAATAATAATAATAAACACTTATATTACAATATTTAATCATTTATATTATTATATCCAATAATCATATAGTAATGATTGTTAGAATTAGGGTAGATCGCTCGCTGTGTATCGGTGGGGCAGGAGATTTTTTTCTATTTTTTTTTAAAATTTACTTAAAGGCCAATACATATTTAAACAATTCAAAAAATGCTGTTTTCTTGAGGATAACAAGTAGAGTATTTGTTACTATTGTCCTTAATCATACTTTCGGCCGACGGGTCCCCCTTCAGGTGTTGTAATAATGATTATTACTACATAACTGGGTCCTTGTGCTTCTTTGTTCTGTCAGCACATGACCGGCCACAAATACTTGATATAACATTAACAACAACAAAACATTACATGTAGATTTCATTGATTACTTCACATCAAGTTACAGTGGTTGTATAAACTTGTGGATTACAAATTTGTGTTTTTATACAAATTTTTGTTTTTATACTTGTTCATTAATAGTACTCAAAATAGTCAGAGTTATTGAATGGTATCATATTGTTCACAGATAGATTTGGTATAGCTGGCCTAATTTTAATTACAATCATGAAAACTTGCCAGTCCTTTTAAGGGTTTTGTACCACGACAGGAACAAATATAACATTGGGTAGTGGTCCTGGTGGATGAACCTGGGATTGTGACCTTTTGAGGATAGCCTAGCCGCGATAGCTCAGTTGGTAGAGCATCGGAGCGTCAATCCGAAGGTCCGGGGTTTGGTTCCCCGTCAAGGCAATGGCATTTTTCAGCAGGTTCACTACAATTGTATGTTTATTATGTGTTGTGTTATATAATACAGAGTTACAGTAATGTTCCAGAGTTTAATGAAGAGTCTATATAAAGTATGTATTTGTGTTTGCAGCGCTAGAGTTGAGTCCTAACGACCCCAAGGCATTGTTCAGACGCTGCCAGGCGTACGAGGCGTTAGAGAAGTACGAGGAGGCGTACAAGGATGCCATGATGCTCGTACGTGTCGACCCCAAGAACACAGCCATACAGCAGACGCTGCAGCGACTCAACCCCATAGTGCAGGAACGGGTCAGTTATAATAACTTATTTATACTTATAGATACATATAGTAGTCTTTTAGACAGCCTGGTAGTGATGGACTTCATTTGATAACTCTCCCTCTCTTCCTTTCTCTGTCTCTCTGTCTCCCAGTCTGTCTTGTCTCTCCCTGTCTGTCACTCCCTCTCGCTCTCTCCTCTCCTCTCCCTCTCCCCCTCCTCCTCCTCTCTCTCTCATCTTTCTCTCTACACACTCTCCCTCCCGCTCTCTCCTCCCTCTCTTTCTCCCTCCTCTCCCTTCTATGTCTCTATCTTTCTTTCTTTCTCTCTATTGATCTCTCTCTCTTTCTTTCTCTATTGATATCTCTTTCTTTCTTTCTTTCTTTCTTTCTTTCTTTCTTTCTTTCTTTCTATCTTTCTTTCTGTCTCTCTCTCTCTCTTTCCCTCTCCCCCACCCTCTCACTCCTTTCTCCCTCTCCTTCCTCTCTCTCTCTCTCTCTCTCTCTCTCTCTCCTCTCCCTCTCCCTCTCTCTCTCTCTCTCTCTCTCTCTCCTCTCTCTCCTCTCTCTCCTCTCTCTCCTCTCTCTCCTCTCTCTCTTCTCTCTCCACTCTCTCCTCTCTCTCTCTCTCTCTCTCTCTCTCTCTCTCTCTCCCTCCTCCCCCCTCTTCCTTCCCCTCTCTTGTCTACTGTACATGTTCCCCTCTCTACAACTCCACTATTGTCTACTGTGATCCCCCTGTACATCACTACAACTCCACTATTATTGCCCGCAGGTAAAGAAGTATTCGTCCACGGACCACAAGGTACAGCAGATGTTTGACTTGGCCTTCAGTACAGACAAGAGTGAGGAGGAGAAGCGGCAGCAAGCTGTCAATAACCTGATCGTGCTGGCGCGTGAGGAGGCGGGGGCTAACATGATCCTGGGCGCGGGGGGCGTGGCCAAGCTACTGGCGCTACTAGAGGGCAGCACCCAGGAGGCGGAGTTACAGGTCAACTGTCTGCGCGTGCTGGCCTGCCTCTCCACCAACAGCAGGAAGAGGGTCAGTAGCAGGATTTTGCACTCTCAGCTAACGTCGGTTAAAATATAAATATTTTCTACCTTTTGTTCCATTCTTTTTTTTTCCCCATTGAGGGGGAAAGGAGTCGACATCGGCACGTCTAATTATTTTTGTTCCATTCTTTCCAACCCATTTAGTTGTCAGGAATTAAAGTCTTCAGTATTGTTACTAACTCAGTATTTTTTAAATTCTCATTATTGTCCTCCACATTCCATCATTTTTAAGGGATAAAATTAAAATTAAGTTCTCAAATTTTCAAAAAGAAGTTTCACAAAATTTGATTCAACAAATTCAGTGGTGATCAGACACTGAGAGAACGGGGCCATGCTTGGCCAGCATCTGACTATATTTTGTTTAGTTGTTTTTGCTACAGGACTGTTTAAACATCCTTATTGGTATTTGGAGGAATCCCTTCCTATCGGCGGCAGTTTTCTCTTGACGATTACACTCCAAATTCTTGTATAAACATAGAACAACAGCAGAATATGGATAAATTCATTCCTAATAAGTCATAATTTGAGTCAATTTGATAAGATTTGTTTTGTCGTAATAGCTGAAAATGCAGCTTTAACTTCATATATTTTCAAAAAAGAAAGCAAAGAGATGACTTTTCTAGGATGAAGATATTACATGCTAAAGTCAGGCAGTCGCACTTTCTCTGTCAACACTTTATTTAGTTTCGGAAAAGAAACCACAGCAGTGATTGGGAGGTTATTCTGTATCAAATTATCACGCCTGAGCCCGTAGCTAGATGTTAATGTCTTCAATTGATAGAACTTCACTCTACATTGTTCTTGCTTGTTTATAACTCGTCTATCGTTTTTACAGATTTGCTGTATAAAATACTAAATATATCAGTGGAAAGGGGAGTCATTAGTAGTTTGTTTGGTTTGTGATTACTTTCATTGAGCAAAGCTGATCCCACATTGTATCCTCTAAGAACATCGCAGCATTTCCTCTGACTTGGTTAAATATGCACATGTATGATAACATGGTAAATCTGAATTCAAAAAAACCCTGCTTAACTTATTATACATCCCTATTAACATGTAAATAATGGACTGCCCCTGTTGTAGGCTGAGGCTGTGCTAACCCAGGTCACCCTGAAGAAGACTGTGGTGTACATGGCTGTAACAGCTGTGTGTTTATTTACATTACATTACACCATTGTCCTGTTGTAGGCTGAGGCTGTGCTGACCCAGGTCACCCTGAAGAAGACTGTGGTGTACATGGCTGTAACAGCTGTGTGTTTATTTATATTACATTACACTATTGTACTGTTGCAGGCTGAGGCTGTGCTGACCCAGGTCACCCTGAAGAAGACTGTGGTGTACATGGCTGTAACAGCTGTGTGTTTATTTATATTACATTACACTATTGTACTGTTGCAGGCTGAGGCTGTGCTGACCCAGGTGACCCTGAAGAAGACTGTGGTGTACATGGCTGTAGACAATGAGTCTGTGTGTGTTTATTTACATTACATTACATTACACCATTGTGCTGTTGTAGGCTGAGGCTGTGCTGACCCAGGTCACCCTGAAGAAGACTGTGGTGTACATGGCTGTAGACAACGAGGCCGTGTCCACCGCTGCTGCTCACTTACTGCAGAACATCCTCAACTCTGTCTCAGACATAGAGAACATCAAGAAGTCACGCGACAAGTACGAGGAGCGGAGGAAGGCCGAGATCGGCTGTAAGGACAGGCCCTGGGCTTGGGCCGCCGATAAAGTAGGTCAGTACGCAGGCATGTAGGTCAGTATTGGGGTAAATAGGTCAGTATGCAGGCATGTAGGTCAGTATTGGGGTAAATAGGTCAGTATGCAGGCATGTAGGTCAGTATTGGGGTAAATAGGTCAGTATGCAGGCATGTAGGTCAGTATTGGGGTAAATAGGTCAGTATGCAGGCATGTAGGTCAGTATTGGGGTAAATAGGTCAGTATGCAGGCATGTAGGTCAGTATTGGGGTAAATAGGTCAGTATGCAGGCATGTAGGTCAGTATTGGGGTAAATAGGTCAGTACGCAGGGATGTAGGTCAGAATTGGGGTAAATAGGTCAGTATGCAGGGATGTAGGTCAGTAGCTAGGTCAATTTGGACATCATCTAAGACAAAACTCATCCCGATTAGCATTCCCATTTTTCTATGTTTAAATTATTTTATTTATTTTGTTCATGTTTTTTTTTCAATAATTGCTGATAATATAATTAATACAGTTACAACAGCTTAATATATAAAGAGCAATGACTACTGGCCTGACACCAGGAGCAACTCTAGGAACTAGGCCAATAAAAAATGATGAACTTATAAATATAGACTTTTATGAAGCCCGGTAGTAAAAACAACCAGGCACAAATTTTGGTCTAATGACTTTTAGATGTTGAAACAGAACAACAAAAAGCCAAGAATCTGTAGTTTTTGATGTTATGTAAAAGTGTGGCTTTAACTCTCTGTGTACAGAGGAGGATGTATACCCGGTGGTGGACGAGGTGTTCGTGGCCCTCATCGCTATGCTCAAGTACGGGCGCGTGTCGGCGTACGGTAGAGACAACGCCATGGAACTCATCATCAAGTTTGTCACACGCAGGAACGGCCTCGGCTGGGAGCAGAAGTTCATCAAGGCAGAAGGTCAGTCAGCTTTAATTTATTCTAGTTATTTACTCGTTTATTTATTTATTTATTTATTTATTTATTTATTTATTTATTTATTTATTTATTTATTTATTTATTTATTTATTCATTTATTTATTTATTTATTTATTTATTTATTTATTTATTTATTTATATTCATTTATTTATTATTTATTTATTTACTTGTTTTATTATATAACTTCCGATGCCACCAGGTCGTTGAACCTCCCTTCAGGTCACCCGTTCCTCAGTACTTTTTATTTACATATTGCCGGGGCGAGATTGTTCTGGTCCAACTCCTCTCCATGGTGGCATATTTATTTATTCATATCATTTCGGCGCACATGTAGGGATGTAAACATCTTTTTCTTTTACATTAAATAATAATAGAGGACGCCAAGACATTAGTGAAAACACATTGAGGCGGGAGATACTCCTTATGTACAGTTTAAGATAATTTATAAGCACAAATCTATATTAACGATAGGCGGGAGTCGAGCAAATGTACATCTTCGTTCTCATGGGTACGCCCACCCAAGCCATCCTGATAGGTGGTCCTGGGTATGACCATGAAGTGCCTTGCTGTCTCTTTTTCTCTGTCTCTCCCTTCTTCTCTATCTCTATTTCCTGGGTATGACCATAAACTACCTCCCTCTCAGCTCTCCCGCCCTTGATATAACCTTTAATGTGTTGATAAGGGCGTAACGCAACCAATCTCACTCACTCACTCACTCACTCACTCACTCACTCACTCACTCACTCACTCACTCACTCACTCCGTCCTGAAAGGTGCTAGGCGGGAAAAGTGGTAAATGACCTATGACATGCTTATAATATTTTAAGCAGAAGTCATCCCAACAATTGCTCATAAACGTTAGCCTAGAGCCATGTAGAAACATGTGTACGCAGACGTTGTTTCTAGCTTGTGTTTCAATAGCATCTGAAATAATTTTGAATATTTTGGTAAAATGTTCTGAGAATTCACACCTTTCGGTTATAAAACCTATGACATGATAGACCCTGCCAAACTACTTGTTTAAGCAAACCGTACAAAATGGTTCTTCTTTGAATGAGTTGGAATGGTCTGTATGATAGAACTCTAACCCCCAACAGGTTTTATTAGGGTCGGGAGGATTGCAGTCAATTGTGCAAACCCTGACTTGTATCTCTGCTGGTGGGAAACCGTCAGTGTTAACTCCTGGCAACGCCTGAGACCCATCCATGACGGACAGCGCGTATTTTTGTAATGTACATATTTTTGTAATGTTACATATTATATTGGCCTTAACGAAATAAAAATAAATAAATAGAAATGGTTGGACGTCCTCAACTGATCTAAAGCTCTTACTTCCGCCTCTCGTTAACACACATCACGGAAAAATAATCTAAATTACGGAGATTTAATGTGTTTTATGGCAGAAAAATTGCTCAAAACCTGTTAATTCGGGGGACGTATTTATAAATTATAACTAGACTCCATACGTGAGTACGTCGGCAGATGGAACATCAAACCCCACTGTGGGTTTACACATGTCTGTATGTAACAGATTCTCTCACCATTTTATTATTATTTTATTATTGTCTCTTTATAACACATCTGCAGACTTGTGTCTCCGCGCCGCTGGTTTACATAAAGCTGGGAGATGTTAGTGTTCAAAATGTCCACCAGCCGGCACCACCGTCTGGTGGCAGGTTTATGTAAGGATGTAAGAAGCGCCTTCAGTCCCTTCACGTGGGAGGTGAAACTGACACAGTTAATTTCTCGTAGTTTGTTTGGATTGTGGATCGTTCCGCCGACTTTGTGAAAGTAATTTGAACTTGATTATATTTACGGAATCAACCAGCAACATGAAATAACAATCTATTATTTCAAGGACCTGAATTATAAACTAATAAATCGCCCATTTAAAACCCTTTAACGCTAGCAAATGAGTGGATTTCAAGAACATGGGAGACCTTTTTAGGGACTCAAAGTTTTCTCAGAATGTCCTAGTAAGAGGCCCCAGTAAACCGAGTTTTCTCCCCCTAAAAATGAAGAAAGAACATAAAAATATTAACAATATCTATTATTTTTTAAATAAAAATGTATTGATTGGCCTTGCTCTAATTACGATGGGGGGTACGGGGCTTCTTCAGGGAATTGCAAGAATATGTATTTATGTAAGAAAGGGTTGACTACAAACTGCTGTGATCATTCTGTTGTTTTAGTGTGAATTCAAGAGTCGAGTCTGTGCTGTTTTTTGTTGATTTTTCCAGAGCTACACATACTGTGTAGTTGATTTTTCTAACAGTGCGATCCTATGTTTTGGACTTGCGTCCTTTAATTTAAATAAATTTATACAGCAAATCTTCTGTAAAAAGACATTTAAGATTACAAACAAGCATGTACAATGTATGACGAAGTTACAATAATCAATTGAGGGCTCACGGGTGAAAATTCAGTTTAGAATAACCATGGTCTACCGCCCACTGCTGTGTCTAACTAGACCTAACTCTACGGAATAAATCCTATCTAGTTATGTGTGGTTATGCCTGAAAGATAAATTAGTCAGGGACTCCTAAATATTGTACCGCTAACTGTATATTATATATTTTTATTAAATATTAGACTATTTACTATTGCAGGTATTCAGGCCCTACTGGAGGTGGCAGGGACGGTGGCAGAGCACGCTACACTAAAGACTACCACTAACAGCCGCATGCACGCATCCCTGGCCCTGGCCAAGGTGTACGAGGAACTACCCACAGACACAGACAGGGACAACTACAGGGCTGCAGTAGACGCATACTTTGTGTGAGTAGTACATATATACATGGGGTGGGGGGGGGGGGGGGGGGTACCACAGACAGGGCTGCAGTAGACGCATACTTTGTGTGAGTAGGCAATTGTTAACATTCTCCACCTGCAAAAGCACTACAGACCAATGGAAACAAGTAGTATGTGCACAAGCCAGGTGGTTGAAAGGGATCGGTTTTTTAAGTGGCCATGAGTGAGAAACATCCATTTCAATCACCTAGTTTGTATTTTTTTTCAAGGTTTCCCCTGCTGAGGGGCGGTACAAGTGCCTTTGGGAAACCTTATATAGGTTCCAGTTTTTGCCTGCAGTAGAAACGTCTGAGTTCAGGGTATAAATAGACAACTACAACTCAGCATCCTGCCACCTGAATTTCAGACGCATTCGCATACACATACCGAGTATTTTACACTCCTGCAAATGGATAAAAAAATCGCTATTTCTATTCGAAATACATTACCAAGATGTTGAAATTAGAAACGGGCATGATTTTCTACCCCCAATTATGTAGTTTTAATCAACACTTGTATTTAAATAAGGAAGAGTGAGTGAGATTGGTTGCTAAGGAAGATATGAGGAAAACTTTAGCCCTAGGCCTACTGTTAGACCTTCAAGATTTCTTACACAACGATCAGATTTTTGTCAGTGGAGTCAATCCCGTAGCACAGCCACAGGGCAGGGGAACGCTGAAACTTATTGTTTAATAATAACAGTAGTTTCCCTCAATGGGGAAGAAAGTAAAGATCTACTTTTGTTGCTGAATTCTGTTAATAAATACATCTTGTAGCAACAGAAGCCGTATTACTATAATGTTAGCCACTCTGGCAGCGAAGCGAGGTGAAGCGCAGAGGGTGAACGGCGTCGTAGTCAGTCAGACCTGTCATAGGCCTACGGTACTTTGTCTCACATCGTGGCAAAGTAATAATAAAGGCTATTTCCTCACAGAATATTTCAAAATAAACTAGAAATTCTGAAAGACCTGCCCTTCCTTCCCTTAGAAATGTATTTTCATCATTAGGCCTATCAGTGGGTGGATGAGGAAGATGGGATATGCCCAATTCTCGTGGACAATATGCCGGCCATGACGCAATAATGTACCGGTTGTTTTGACGTCTTCTAATTATGTTAGTAGCACCTCATTGCAGTCCTACTTGACAACGCTTTTTCCCGCGCGGTTATAATTCTATGGTAGAACCAATGATCCTCCATAATAGAGTGAAGCTATAGCAGGATCATTGGTAGAACCACAAAAATTCTGTGGTAGAACGTATACTGTGGAAATGGAATTAGTCAGGGGAAACCGTTTTCTCCTTGGTCACAGCCTAATTCTTGTTATATCACATGTCGCCCCTTTTGAATATGTATCAATCACAAAAAACAACAATAATATATTTATTTTCTATTTGACTTTTAATCTACAAGTTTCATGTATTTGTGTTAATAGCTCATGTATTGCCTTCTAAGACTTTCTTTAGTTTTAGATTTAATTATTGAATATAAACTTTTGTATTGCAGAGACATGTTTGGAGACAACATCATGGAGTCTAAACTAGATTTAATTATTGAATATAAACTTTTATATTGCAGAGACATGTTTGGAGACAACATCATGGAGTCTAAACTAGATTTAATTATTGAATATAAACTTTTCTATTGCAGAGACATGTTTGGAGACAACATCATGGAGTCTAAACTAGATTTAATTATTGAATATAAACTTTTATATTGCAGAGACATGTTTGGAGACAACATCATGGAGTCTAAACTAGATTTAATTATTGAATATAAACTTTTCTATTGCAGAGACATGTTTGGAGACAACATCATGGAGTCTAAACTAGATTTAATTATTGAATATAAACTTTTATATTGCAGAGACATGTTTGGAGACAACATCATGGAGTCTAAACTAGATTTAATTATTGAATATAAACTTTTATATTGCAGAGACATGTTTGGAGACAACATCATGGAGTCTAAACTAGATTTAATTATTGAATATAAACTTTTCTATTGCAGAGACATGTTTGGAGACAACATCATGGAGTCTAAACTAGAGGCCATCATGGCGCTGACTGCCCTGCTGCAGGTGAGTGTATACAGCAGCAACATTGTCAATAGTGCACTGCAATTATACAATATATATATATATATATTGTATTTTTATTCCGAATCAAACAGTTACATCAATTTTCAGAAAAGGATGCCAACCTCTCCCTGAGGAGGTCTTCCTGGGGGATCCTTGTTTTAATATCTACTATGTGGTAGCAAGATATCGGGATGCATACATTCTGTCCGATTCAAAGTAATCATTCAATAATTTAGACCCCACCCCGCTCATTTCCCTACATATATATGAGCCTGTCCCCCAGTACAAACCCCTATAAACATTCACTAACTACACTATACAGTTATACAATAGTTTGTTGGCATCAACTTATTCTAATATAAAGATATTTCGATATTCCCTAGGCAGCTAATAGTGATTGTTGGCAGGTGCATGTATCTGGGCTGCTTGATAAACATAGAATGATGAAAGTTGATTATAATCTAAGCCATGTGGTGTTTGCTAGGTCTGGAGACCTTCCTTGCGCTAAGATCTAAACCATGGCAATTTGTATATGAATTAAACCCGTGAGCCTACGTCACAATCATGTTTCACTGTATTGTTTGACTTGCTGTATAAACATTCTCTTATTTTTTCTCGGAAATTCTCAGTATATCTATCAGTTTCCAGTATAGTAGTCATGGTCTGCCTGACATGTCTGACAACCTGTATCAATGTGTGTGTGTTTCAGGGTTGAGGTTATTCCAATAAACGTTCATCTATCTATATATCCATGTGTGTGTGTTTCAGGGTCCGTTTGAGGTTGGTAATGCTGTGCTGGGTAGACCTGGTATACTGGAGATGATGCTGGCCATGGTCGACTCCGGCAACGCTGTACACGTGGTGAGTAACACTTATAGTTATATCTGTCTACCCTTCATAGATTAGTGCCTGTATATCACAACTTATATATTGTGATAGATTTACATGTTAAAGACTGAGATGAAATAAATACAAAAAAATCTGCGGGACATAGCGGGGAATCCGTATCGTCCCTTGGCTTCGGTATCCAACCGCGCGCTACGCCCCCTTGGTCGGATACTTACGCCACGGGACGATACGGTTTCCCGCTTGTCCCTTTTTGTCTTATTGTGATAGATTCAGATGGAATACAGCTCTGTGTCATGAGATTGGTCCCGTCACACAGAGAGTGAAACTGTGCGTATCTTGGAGAGTGGTCAAGCACACCATTTCACTCCCACCTGTGACGGGTGACCTCAGCATGAACTAACTATATACTGAAACCCAGTATTAAACACTGACAAACATCTTCAGCAATAAATGCCTGAAGTCAAGTATGTTTAACCTGTGTTTACTATTTGGTTCACTGCCATGAAGGCTTTCACTCATGACTTGCATGTTTATGATTACAGAAATACGCGGTGGAGGCGCTGGTGCACGCCATGTCTAAGAAGGACCGGGCGTCGGGCGTCATCAAACAGGCGACACCTATACTCAAACAGCTGTACCAGTCCCAGAACGACCAGGTCAAGGTCAGAGCACTCGTGGTGAGTACACAAATAATAAAAGCTAAAATTGTAAACCTATTTTTATGTCTTGAACAAGGAAATAAAATGATATATAATGGCAATAATGATGATATTGTTTATTCGTCCTTATTAAATTAATTCTGATACATAGATTTCACATGTCATCACCCGGGTGGCTGGGGAACCCTACTAGCCGCCATTCGAGGGGTCAACGCTTTACTTGTGTCTACGGCGCAGTTATCAATACAAAGCTGATAAACCTCACAATGGTGGATACTTGAGTAATATTACACTAAAGGAAGATAATCTAACCTATCAAGAAGGGTTTGTTTAGGCATGTTACATCTGGTAAAGGTTAAAACAGCCAGAAAACGGTATTTTCAAGTATCGCAGCATACATAGACATCTAACGAGCCCCTAGCAATGGCGTCGGCCGTGACGTCAGTGGAATCTATGTATAGTTGCTACACTTCTGCTCAGGTGTCTAGGTCTACCTGTGTACCTTACCTTATTGTGCCTGGAAGAGCCTTGGATTTAGATAAATAATAACAATCTAACAATTGTAATGTAATACATTTCTTACACATTATTCTATTCAGGGTTTGTGTAAGCTGGGATCGTTTGGAGGCTCAGATGCCAGCACCAAGTCCTTCGCTGATGGCTCCACACTCACCCTGGCCAAGGCCTGCCGCAAGTAAGTCTATCTGTGTGTCTGTAAGCTCCACACTCACCCTAGCCAAGGCCTGCCGCAAGTAAGTCTGTCTGTGTGTCTGTAAGCTCCACACTCACCCTGGCCAAGGCCTGCCGCAAGTAAGTCTGTCTGTGTGTCTATCTGTGTGTCTGTCTGTGTGTCTGTAAGCTACACACTCACCCTGGCCAAGGCCTGCCGCAAGTAAGTCTGTCTGTGTGTCTGTCTGTGTGTCTGTAAGCTCCACACTCACCCTGGCCAAGGCCTGCCGCAAGTAAGTCTGTCTGTGTGTCTGTCTGTGTGTCTGTAAGCTACACACTCACCCTGGCCAAGGCCTGCCGCAAGTAAGTCTGTCTGTGTGTCTGTCTGTGTGTCTGTAAGCTCCACACTCACCCTGGCCAAGGCCTGCCGCAAGTAAGTCTGTCTGTGTGTCTGTCTGTGTGTCTGTAAGCTCCACACTCACCCTGGCCAAGGCCTGCCGCAAGTAAGTCTATCTGTGTGTCTGTCTGTGTGTCTGTAAGCTCCACACTCACCCTGGCCAAGGCCTGCCGCAAGTAAGTCTGTCTGTGTGTCTGTAAGCTACACACTCACCCTGGCCAAGGCCTGCCGCAAGTAAGTCTGTCTGTGTGTCTGTCTGTGTGTCTGTCTGTGTGTCTGTAAGCTACACACTCACCCTAGCCAAGGCCTGCCGCAAGTAAGTCTGTCTGTGTGTCTGTCTGTGTGTCTGTAAGCTACACACTCACCCTAGCCAAGGCCTGCCGCAAGTAAGTCTGTCTGTGTGTCTGTCTGTGTGTCTGTAAGCTACACACTCACCCTGGCCAAGGCCTGCCGCAAGTAAGTCTGTCTGTGTGTCTGTCTGTGTGTCTGTAAGCTCCACACTCACCCTGGCCAAGGCCTGCCGCAAGTAAGTCTATCTGTGTGTCTGTCTGTGTGTCTGTAAGCTCCACACTCACCCTGGCCAAGGCCTGCCGCAAGTAAGTCTGTCTGTGTGTCTGTAAGCTACACACTCACCCTGGCCAAGGCCTGCCGCAAGTAAGTCTGTCTGTGTGTCTGTAAGCTACACACTCACCCTGGCCAAGGCCTGCCGCAAGTAAGTCTGTCTGTGTGTCTGTCTGTGTGTCTGTAAGCTACACACTCACCCTAGCCAAGGCCTGCCGCAAGTAAGTCTGTCTGTGTGTCTGTCTGTGTGTCTGTAAGCTACACACTCACCCTAGCCAAGGCCTGCCGCAAGTAAGTCTGTCTGTGTGTCTGTCTGTGTGTCTGTAAGCTACACACTCACCCTGGCCAAGGCCTGCCGCAAGTAAGTCTGTCTGTGTGTCTGTCTGTGTGTCTGTAAGCTCCACACTCACCCTGGCCAAGGCCTGCCGCAAGTAAGTCTATCTGTGTGTCTGTCTGTGTGTCTGTAAGCTCCACACTCACCCTGGCCAAGGCCTGCCGCAAGTAAGTCTGTCTGTGTGTCTGTAAGCTACACACTCACCCTGGCCAAGGCCTGCCGCAAGTAAGTCTGTCTGTGTGTCTGTAAGCTACACACTCACCCTGGCCAAGGCCTGCCGCAAGTAAGTCTGTCTGTGTGTCTATCTGTGTGTCTGTCTGTGTGTCTGTAAGCTACACACTCACCCTAGCCAAGGCCTGCCGCAAGTAAGTCTGTCTGTGTGTCTGTCTGTGTGTCTGTAAGCTACACACTCACCCTGGCCAAGGCCTGCCGCAAGTAAGTCTATCTGTGTGTCTGTCTGTGTGTCTGTAAGCTACACACTCACCCTAGCCAAGGCCTGCCGCAAGTAAGTCTGTCTGTGTGTCTGTCTGTGTGTCTGTAAGCTACACACTCACCCTGGCCAAGGCCTGCCGCAAGTAAGTCTATCTGTGTGTCTGTCTGTGTGTCTGTAAGCTACACACTCACCCTAGCCAAGGCCTGCCGCAAGTAAGTCTGTCTGTGTGTCTGTCTGTGTGTCTGTAAGCTCCACACTCACCCTGGCCAAGGCCTGCCGCAAGTAAGTCTGTCTGTGTGTCTGTAGGTCCTAACGTATGTTTGTGATGTTATTTCAATGAGGAAATAATTCTAATTTAAATATTGACTTCAAGTTAGTTTAACCACACTCTAAAGGCGCCTATGACAGTGTGGCCCCTGAAGTAGGCCCAACTGCAACCCTTGTAAGGGTGGGCGGTTGTAGCAGTTTCATTTCTTTTTTGTTCATGATTATTTGATATTTGGTCATTAATGTTTTGGGTAAATTTCGGTATAGGTTGTACAGGCAGGTAGAACAGTAAAATGTAGATCAAATGAAAGAGATAAACTAAACTACTTTCATCTTTATTCAAATTTATCCTTTGTAAAAGCCTTCAGATCTATATAACATAACTGACTGTTTCTCCTGAACCTGCTGTAACTGACTCTGCTGTAAATGACCGTTGTCTCTCCTGACCCTGCTGTAACTGACCCTGCTGTAACTGACTGTTGTTTCTCCTGACCCTGCTGTAACTGACCCTTGTTTCTCCTCTCTCCAGGTTTCTGGTGAATGCTGCTAAGGATGTGGACCTGCGGAAGTGGGCGGCTGAGGGCCTGGCCTTCCTCTCCCTGGACGCGGAGGTCAAGGAGGACCTGTGTACTGACCCTGACGCACTCCGCTCTCTCATGGACCTCGCCAAGGTCAGTATAGTGTATAGAGGTCAAGTATATGTTTAAACCTTTGTAATTAATGTTACAAGCATTTGACCTCAGGATGTATCTTATAGTCAGTATAATTTACTAACTGTATATATAATCGTCATAAAAATATTAATAACGCCGTTTTTCATGATATAGTGGATTAATATGATATTAATTCGGAGGGATGGAATGGTTGTTAGGTGGGATTCAATGCATATTTACATTTATCAAGAATAAAACAGGTTATTATTGTTTAATTATCGTTCGAACACAGAACTACATTCTGTCCGAACAACACTCGTGTAAGGATGTGTGCACTACTTTCGGATTCTCTTTTTTCCCGGGCCTACTTTTGTAGGCCTATTCCCAGATTTCGCAGCACTCGTAATCGGCCGCTTTGCTCAATGTAGGGCCTACAAGACTTTACAATACTGACAGTACACACCATTGGACAGGAAATCGTCCAAGCTTTAATTTGATATAAGATATGTTCCTGAATTCGTATTATTAGTATTTCTGGCCTACCTTTCATCCAGACATTTTTGTCAACAACTAGGCTTATCAGTAGGCCTATTGTATTCCCAGACTTGTAATCGGCCGTTTCGCTAGCCTTTTCGTACAACTGACCACCAAAGAGCACACATAATCAGACTGGAAATCGCCCAAGCTTTCATTTGATATAAAGTATGCTTCCGAATTCGTGTTATTAGACATTCTAGCATAACTTTCACCAAAACATGTTCTGTCAACAACAACACCGATCAGGACGCAATATTTTAGGACGTAACGTCCCCTAATTTATACAACGTTAGTTACGAGTCTTAACAACGCTTTTCCCGCGCACAGAGCTCGGTGTGTGTCAGTCATTCTATATACAGTTAGTGCGGTTCAACTTGTAATAATAATAATAATAATAATAATAATAGCTTTTATTTCCATATCACATTACAACCAATGTCAAACAATGTAGAATTAAAAGAGAGAAACCTATGGAAAAAGGAATATTCTCTGTGACAGTCACAGCTCTTCCAAAAATTCCTTAAATTTTGTCTTACTTCGCTATCTTAGTTTTGTACATATATTTCTAGCTAAATATAGACAGTGCCTAATATTGGATTCATTCAAGTACAATTATAGAGTATAACTATATACTACTTTACTGTCTGTAGGTGAGGGACAAGGGGGTGCTGTATCCATGCTCACAGTTACATATATATATATACTATATTCTGTCTGTAGGTGAGAGACAAGGGGGTGCTATATCCATGCTCACAGTTACATATATATATATATACTATATTCTGTCTGTAGGTGAGAGACAAGGGTGTGCTGTATCCATGCTCACAGTTATATATATATATATACTATATTCTGTCTGTAGGTGAGAGACAAGGGGGTGCTGTACCCATGCTCACAGTTATATATATGTGTTTACTACTGTAGGTGAGAGACAAGGGTGTGCTGTACCCATGCTCACAGTTATATATATATATGTGTTTACTGACTGTAGGTGAGAGACAAGGGTGTGCTGTACCCATGCTCACAGATCCTGGTGAATGTGACCAATAGTTATGACAAGCCTAAGGTGGAGCCAGAACTGCTGGAGCTGGCCAAGTTTGCCCAGCACCACGTGCCTGAGGAGAGCGAGAAGGTAAGCATGTAGCTGTAGATGATCATTGTGGTAGTCTGGAACATGCTTGTGGCAGACTTGTATTTATTAACATTACTGTTCCCTTGTGTCCTTGCTTATAGATTCCTCTGGACGGTCTCCCTCTCTCCCCGCACTTCCCCCTCTCTCTTGTTTCCGTCCCCCTCTTCTCTGTCTCTCATACCTGTTTTTCTCTCCCAACCCCATCTCCCTCCCCTCTTCCTCATGCTCCCCATCCTCCCTATCTCTCCCTCCTCTCTCTCCCTTCCCCTACATCTTCTCCCTCCCCTCTTTTCCCTCTCCGTCTTTCCCTCCCCCTCCCCTCTCCTATTTTCCCACCCTCTCCCTTTTCCTCACTCTCCCCTCCTACAACCTCTCCCTTCCCCTACACCCTCTCCCTCCCCTCCTTCTTTCGCTCCCCCTCTCCTATTTTCCCACCCTCTCCCTTTTCCTCACTCTCCCCTCCTACAACCTCTCCCTCCCCTCCCCCTCTCCAATACCCCCACCCTCTACCTCCATCTTCACTCTCCCACTCCTCTGCATGTAGTGGCAAATGACATAGTACCTCATAGGGGCTTTCCCAGGCTATAAATAGAGTGTGTAGATCCCAATTTAAAAAAGGCTTCAAAATGACATTTTCCCCCCAGATACCTTCACAAACAATATACGACGTCCTCCCGAAAGGATGGACAGAACTCTACAGATAAGTAAAACGGTTTGTAGAACAACAAATTCCGAGAACATGTGTGACAAAAAAAACCCTATTTTCTACACAAAGAAACCCCTCTCTTCTACCTCTTTTCGTAGAAATTGCTCTTCCCGCATATTATATGGATGTTTTCACACATTGAATGTTTCTAGTATTTACCTCGCACGTTCTAATATGTCACCATATGACATTAGATTGTCAGCATCATGTTGATATCATAAACTTAACTGGAGAAAGTAAGTTAGACGACAGAACATGCTTGAAGCCTCGATCTTCTGTTATCTAACCGTATCTTTGAGGGTATCATGGACTCATTCTTTGCTCTTTAATTATCTAACGTTTTTAAGCTGCGAGTCTGATATATATTGGCCCAATACGTCAGCAAATGTTCAGAGTGATTAGAGTTCCTTTATATTCTCATGAGACACGCTGAGAATGTGTTAGAATCAACTGTTTAAGTTTAAAGACTAAGTTAAGTAAGAAATACATGTGAAAAACGAACCACCCTTGTGATGATAATAACGCCTGAATGCCGCACTGTCTTAAAGAATAAGATCTTAATGACGTGGTGCTTGATTGGATGTGTTTCTACTCTGTACAGGACAAGGAGGAGAACGTGGCGGCGCGGATAGAGAGTCTGGTCGGGGCCGGCATGGTCAACGCTCTTGTGGCGCTCGGTAAGACTGAGAGTGAGAACTGCAGGGAACATCTCTCTAGAGTCTTCCTCGCTGTCTGCAAAAACGTCGGTCACCGGGGTCTTGTGGTGCAGCAGGGCGGAGCTAAGGTAAGCTACTGTGCTAGTGTATGGAGGGAAAGTGTTTCTGTGGGCAGGACACAGACATACATTGTGGAAATTTGATTTACTTGTGGTTGATGTAGTGGGTAAAAACTTTGTACATTACTTTTGGTCTGCCATTGTGATAAAATAATAACATGGAAGTTGGAACTTTTTCACTACAATCAACATTTCATTTTGAAATGGGCCATTCCTCAACGTCCTTTTGTACATTTATAGGAATTCCTATTCGTTATTAATTCAAGTTGGGTTATATCTTGTATGTGGGTGTTACAGTGTAAGGAACAAAATAGGAAATCAATTCTACATCAAATCCCCCATTCTTGGAACAAATTGCCCACCAATTATTGATGAAAAAAAATCAAGAAATATGCATCAAAGTACATAATATTATGGTCTGATGACAATTGTATAGATTAAGCCTCGAAGTTCCAAGCATATTGTATTATTCCGTCACGTCATATTAAGCTATAAAGCCTTAAAGAATCTTTGCATTGAATAAAAGTCTCCATATTTCGCTAATCTGTGTTATCTTGCTTCAGTCGCTGATACCGCTGGCACGGGAGGGCACCAAGGTGGGCAAGGAGCGCGCCTCACAGGCCCTCGCCAAGATCGCCATCACTAATGACCCCAGCATAGCCTTCCCTGGACAACGGGTGAGTAGTTGCTACTGGCTGCTTATATAGCCTTGGGCGGTGTTGTACCTTGGCCCTGTTACATTGTATTGGATTTAGTTTAAGACTAGACTTGTATTTTATAGAAATCTGGAGAGGAAATTCTTAATAATAATTTGTTATAATACTTCCTAAAATATACTTTCTGACAGTCTAACTTTCCTTGTTAACATAATTAAACTTTTGAGTTTGTCTGTTTCTCGGTCTCTCACTCTCTCTGTTTCCCTCTCTCACTTTCTCTCTTTGTGTGTCTCTCTCTCTATCTACCTTTCCCTCTATCTATCTATTTATACACTTGTCCTGACACTGTACAACATGTATGGCAGGCTGCGGAGACCATCAAGCCCATCATGACCCTGCTGGATATAGAGACTACTGCCCTCACTAACCCCCATATAATAATGTACTGCCCTCACTAACCCACATATAATAATGTACTGCCCTCACTAACCCCCATATAATAATGTACTGCCCTCACTAACCCACATATAATAATGTACTGCCCTCACTAACCCACATATAATAATGTACTGCCCTCACTAACCCACATATAATAATGTACTGCCCTCACTAACCCACATATAATAATGTACTGCCCTCACTAACCCACATATAATAATGTACTGCCCTCACTAACCCCCATATAATAATGTACTGCCCTCACTAACCCACATATAATAATGTACTGCCCTCACTAACCCCCATATAATAATGTACTGCCCTCACTAACCCCCATATAATAATGTACTGTTACTGCCCTCACTAACCCCCATATAATAATGTACTGCCCTCACTAACCCCCATATAATAATGTACTGCCCTCACTAACCCCCATATAATAATGTACTGTTACAGGCTGCCCTCACTAACCCCCATATAATAATGTACTGTTACAGGCTGCCCTCACTAACCCCCATATAATAATGTACTGCCCTCACTAACCCCCATATAATAATGTACTGCCCTCACTAACCCCCATATAATAATGTACTGTTACTGCCCTCACTAACCCCCATATAATAATTTACTGCCCTCACTAACCCCCATATAATAATGTACTGCCCTCACTAACCCCCATATAATAATGTACTGTTACTGCCCTCACTAACCCCCATATAATAATGTACTGCCCTCACTAACCCACATATAATAATGTACTGCCCTCACTAACCCACATATAATAATGTACTGCCCTCACTAACCCCCATATAATAATGTACTGCCCTCACTAACCCCCATATAATAATGTACTGCCCTCACTAACCCCCATATAATAATGTACTGTTACTGCCCTCACTAACCCCCATATAATAATGTACTGCCCTCACTAACCCCCATATAATAATGTACTGCCCTCACTAACCCCCATATAATAATGTACTGTTACAGGCTGCCCTCACTAACCCCCATATAATAATGTACTGTTACAGGCTGCCCTCACTAACCCCCATATAATAATGTACTGCCCTCACTAACCCACATATAATAATGTACTGCCCTCACTAACCCCCATATAATAATGTACTGCCCTCACTAACCCCCATATAATAATGTACTGTTACTGCCCTCACTAACCCCCATATAATAATGTACTGCCCTCACTAACCCCCATATAATAATGTACTGTTACTGCCCTCACTAACCCACATATAATAATGTACTGCCCTCACTAACCCCCATATAATAATGTACTGCCCTCACTAACCCACATATAATAATGTACTGCCCTCACTAACCCCCATATAATAATGTACTGCCCTCACTAACCCCCATATAATAATGTACTGCCCTCACTAACCCCCATATAATAATGTACTGCCCTCACTAACCCACATATAATAATGTACTGCCCTCACTAACCCACATATAATAATGTACTGCCCTCACTAACCCCCATATAATAATGTACTGCCCTCACTAACCCACATATAATAATGTACTGCCCTCACTAACCCCCATATAATAATGTACTGCCCTCACTAACCCACATATAATAATGTACTGCCCTCACTAACCCCCATATAATAATGTACTGCCCTCACTAACCCACATATAATAATGTACTGTTACAGGCTGCAGAGACCATTAAGCCCATCATGACACTGCTCGATATAGAGACTACTGCCCTCCAGACGTACGAGGCGCTGCTGGCGCTCACTAACCTCGCCTCCATGAATGAGAGCATCAGGAAGCGCATGGTGAAGGAGGGCATCGTGCCCGCCATCGAGAACTACATCTTTGATGATCACGAGGATCTGCGGAGAGCTGCCGTGGAGTGTATGTGTAACCTGGTTATGGAGGAAGAGGTAAGGTGTCTGTCTGTCTTATTTTTTTGTACAAATTTATAATAATTTACGTAGTGCCCTGAGATACTAGACATAAATATTAGATACAAAGAGGTGTGATAGGTGTGAAGAGTTATAACACTAGTTAAGTACAGATACAGTAATGGTAACAGTCACTTTAACAAGATATATGATTGATGGGATGAGATGGGATTGGTACAGACTATTTGGTTAAAGTCAAGGCGTTACATTATATAAAATGTGTGAGAGGGTGTTGGTGATTCCCGAATCGGACAATCACAGTCAATACTATATTCATATAAAGGTGGTGTTATGTCATTTCCATCATGAGAATTAGGAAGTTATGGGGAAAAGAAGAGGATTCGCTCAGTTATAATACACAGCAAGCCATGGTGGATGGCAGAACATATTATACTACAAATAATAGTCGGACGGACGTCTTCCATGCACCGCAACATGCATGGAGTAACAATACATCAAACATAGGTCCGTAAACTCAGGCCAGCGCGGCTATTCCAGAGCCCTAGCATCAGGGTCGAAGAATTCTATGACAATGGCCAGTTAATCTATATGTCTGCTATAAGAGTTTGATTTGTTGTCCACTGTCAGCTGATGCGTGCTAGAAGGCCTAGACAGCACTGGCCTACCTTTAACTCAAACCAAGGCCACTTGGTTAATGTTGTGATTAAAATTACCTTCAGTCTAAATATTCTTCTTTCATCTGAAGCACATTGGTCTTAATTTGCCATAATCATATCACAAATTCATCAGAAGAGTGTCATAAAATTATATATATATTTTTTTAAAAGTATATCTTGCATCTGCAATCTATTGCTACAATATGAAAATGCAGGACTGTCTAGCTCTGCACACTCTCTGGATGCGCCTAGGTCTCCTGGCGGGCTTCCTTATTGACCCTTACAAGATTGTTTATAGAATAATAAACCAATGACAAATCATTGCCACTACAAGTATAGTTACATGTCCCAATGGTATTGTATGTATATAATAACTTTATTTCCGATCTTACATATACAGAGATATAATGCAGTTTCAGGAAAAAGTGATAAAGAAAGACAAATAATCTATTCAAAAACTATGTATTGCATCATATACACAATGAATCTTATTACATCCACAGGTGGTAAAGATGTATGAGGGAGAGAACGACCGTGTAAAGATGATGGTGTTGTTGTGCCATGAGGATGAGGAGGACGAGGCTGTTACACGTGCCGCGGCCGGTGCCCTCGCCATGATGTCCTACGAGAAGTCCATCTGTGGGAAAATCACTACAGTAAGTCTCTGCTTCTCTCTCCTTTTCTCTATTCAGTCAGTAATTTTGATTTCGGGGTTTTGGGGGGTTTTTTTTATCATAAATTTGATTTTGGGTTTTTAAGGATAAAAGTCAGTTATTTTCGAAGTACATCAGTAAATTGTCACATCATTTTCGATCTGAGGCTTAGCCCTGTAAAATTAGTAGAATGCACTCAAACTCATTTTACACAGAAATTTCCCGTGGGAGCATAATTTCATCTGTTTAATGTCCATGTGACACAAGTTTCTATATGTAATTCTCAGACTTCTCTTGTCATTTCTAACGAGATGAAATTCATCCATTGTCATTGGCCAAAAGTAAACATTAACACATGCACTAGTTACACTTGTCTTATTCCTTGTGGGTTAGACCTGCTATTCTATACCAACTATAATACATGAAAGCTTCCATTACATTTTGGATTTTACTCCATGTTGATGTATGTACCACATGCTATTTGTATGGGCGGGAGTAGTGTGGTAATTTGCACCAGTTCAACGTGTGTAGTATGACTTCCTGTCCCCAGTAAACATAGCCATATAAGGTAAGCATAGCATGGGAGTAAATATAGAACCTAAATTTGAATGTGGTACTCGGGACACTATTACACTATCCTCGTTTGGGGTTTGGGTTTTTTTTCGTAACACACTCGCCTTTCGGCTCGTGGGCCATGAAAAAACAAACATCTCGAACAGTGTAATAGTGTCCCTTGTACCACATTCTCATCAGGTTCTATCTATATATCACTGTTAGCCTTTACCAGGAAATAACAATTTGTCCCCTCTCAAAACCCATGGGAAAATGCCTTTTTAAAAACAGTCACTTGGAGGCCTGAAATATTACTAATTTAACTGATTTATGCACAAAGATTAATAAGTTCTGTCTTATTGCCTACAGTGCAGCCAGCAGTGGTTCTCCATCCTGACCAAGCTCATGACACATGAGAAGCCTGACATCCAGCACCGCGGGGTTCACATCTTGATGAACATGGTGGCCGCAGACAAGGAGATCGCAGCCCGCATCGTACAGTCACCCATGATGGAGATCCTCATGGCCATCTCACTCCTGCAGGAACCACACTTCCAGGGCGCAAAGGGTAAGTAGATGGATTGATAGATGGATGGATAGATAATAGATGGATAGATAATAGATGGGTGGATAGATAATAGATGGACTGATAGATAATAGATGGATGGATAGATAATAGATGGACTGATAGATAATAGATGGATAGATAGATAATAGATGGATAGATAGATAATAGATGGATAGATAGATAATAGATGGATAGATAATAGATGGACTGATAGATAATAGATGGACTGATAGATAATAGATGGATGGATAGATAATAGATGGATAGATAGATAATAGATGGACTGATAGATAATAGATTGACTGATAGATGATAGATGGATAGATAGATAATAGATGGACTGATAGATAATAGATGGGTGGATAGATAATAGATGGATAGATAATAGATGGATGGATAGATGATAGATGGATGGATAGATAGATAGATAATAGATGGATAGATAGATAATAGATGGACTGATAGATAATAGATGGATGGATAGATAGATAATAGATGGACTGATAGATAATAGATGGACTGATAGATAATAGATGGATAGATAGATAATAGATGGATGGATAGATGGATGGATAGATAATAGATGGACTGATAGATAATAGATGGATAGATAATAGATGGATGGATAGATGATAGATGGATGGATAGATAGATAGATAATAGATGGATAGATAGATAATAGATGGACTGATAGATAATAGATGGATGGATAGATAGATAATAGATGGACTGATAGATAATAGATGGACTGATAGATAATAGATGGATAGATAGATAATAGATGGATGGATAGATGATAGATGGATGGATAGATAATAGATGGACTGATAGATGATAGATGGACTGATAGATAATAGATGGATAGATAGATAATAGATGGACTGATAGATAATAGATGGATAGATAGATAATAGATGGATGGATAGATGGATAGATAGATAATAGATGGACTGATAGATAATAGATGGACTGATAGATAATAGATGGACTGATAGATAATAGATGGATAGATAGATAATAGATGGACTGATAGATAATAGATGGATGGATAGATAATAGATGGATAGATAATAGATGGACTGATAGATAATAGATGGATGGATAGATAATAGATGGATGGATAGATAATAGATGGACTGATAGATAATAGATGGATGGATAGATAATAGATGGATAGATAGATAATAGATGGACTGATAGATAATAGATGGGGGATAGATAATAGATGGATGGATGGATAATAGATGGGTGGATAGATAATAGATGGACTGATAGATAATAGATGGACTGATAGATAATAGATGGATGGATAGATAATAAATGGATGGATAGATAATAGATGGATGGATAGATAATAGATGGACTGATAGATAATAGATGGACTGATAGATAATAGATGGACTGATAGATAATAGATGGGTGGATAGATAATAGATGGACTGATAGATAATAGATGGACTGATAGATAATAGATGGATGGATAGATAATAAATGGATGGATAGATAATAGATGGGTGGATAGATAATAGATGGATAGATAGATAATAGATGGATAGATAGATAATAGATGGATAGATAATAGATGGATGGATAGATGATAGATGGACTGATAGATAATAGATGGATGGATAGATAATAGATAGACTGATAGATAATAGATGGACTGATAGATAATAGATGGATGGATAGATAATAGATGGACTGATAGATAATAGATGGATGGATAGATAATAGATGGACTGATAGATAATAGATGGATAGATAATAGATGGATGGATAGATAATAGATGGATAGATAATAGATGGATGGATAGATAATAGATGGACTGATAGATAATAGATGGATGGATAGATAATAGATGGACTGATAGATAATAGATGGATAGATAATAGATGGGTGGATAGATAATAGATGGATAGATAATAGATGGATGGATAGATATATAATAGATGGACTGATAGATAATAGATGGACTGATAGATAATAGATGGATAGATAGATAATAGATGGATAGATAATAGATGGATAGATAGATAATAGATGGATGGATAGATAATAGATGGACTGATAGATAATGGATGGACTGATAGATAATAGATGGACTGATAGATAATAGATGGATGGATAGATAATAGATGGAGTGATAGATAATAGATGGACTGATAGATAATAGATGGATGGATAGATAATAGATGGATGGATAGATAATAGATGGAGTGATAGATAATAGATGGATAGATAGATAATAGATGGACTGATAGATAATGGATGGACTGATAGATAATAGATGGACTGATAGATAATAGATGGATAGATAGATAATAGATGGATAGATAATAGATGGATAGATAGATAATAGATGGACTGATAGATAATAGATGGATAGATAGATAATAGATGGATGGATAGATAATAGATGGATGGATAGATGGATGGATAGATAATAGATGGGTGGATAGATAATAGATGGATGTATAGATAGATAATAGATGGATGGATAGATGATAGATGGATGGATAGATAGATAATAGATGGACTGATAGATGATAGATGGACTGATAGATAATAGATGGATAGATAGATAATAGATGGACTGATAGATAATAGATGGATAGGTAGATAATAGATGGATGGATAGATGGATAGATAGATAATAGATGGACTGATAGATAATAGATGGACTGATAGATAATAGATGGACTGATAGATAATAGATGGATAGATAGATAATAGATGGACTGATAGATAATAGATGGATGGATAGATAATAGATGGACTGATAGATAATAGATGGATGGATAGATAATAGATGGACTGATAGATAATAGATGGATAGATAATAGATGGATGGATAGATAATAGATGGACTGATAGATAATAGATGGATGGATAGATAATAGATGGACTGATAGATAATAGATGGATAGATAATAGATGGGTGGATAGATAATAGATGGATAGATAATAGATGGATGGATAGATATATAATAGATGGACTGATAGATAATAGATGGACTGATAGATAATAGATGGATAGATAGATAATAGATGGATAGATAATAGATGGATAGATAGATAATAGATGGATGGATAGATAATAGATGGACTGATAGATAATGGATGGACTGATAGATAATAGATGGACTGATAGATAATAGATGGATGGATAGATAATAGATGGAGTGATAGATAATAGATGGACTGATAGATAATAGATGGATGGATAGATAATAGATGGATGGATAGATAATAGATGGAGTGATAGATAATAGATGGATAGATAGATAATAGATGGACTGATAGATAATGGATGGACTGATAGATAATAGATGGACTGATAGATAATAGATGGACTGATAGATAATAGATGGACTGATAGATAATAGATGGATGGATAGATGGATAGATAGATAATAGATGGACTGATAGATAATAGATGGACTGATAGATAATAGATGGACTGATAGATAATAGATGGATAGATAGATAATAGATGGATGGATAGATAATAGATGGACTGATAGATAATAGATGGACTGATAGATAATAGATGGACTGATAGATAATAGATGGATAGATAGATAATAGATGGATAGATAATAGATGGATGGATAGATGATAGATGGACTGATAGATAATAGATGGATAGATAATAGATGGACTGATAGATAATAGATGGATAGATAGATAATAGATGGATGGATAGATAATAGATGGACTGATAGATGATAGATGGACTGATAGATAATAGATGGATGGATAGATGATAGATGGACTGATAGATAATAGATGGATGGATAGATCAATTTTCTGTATAAATGTATTACTTTTCTGTATTATAACCTTTTCTCTCGTAATGAAACCTATCACAATTGGGAAATATTGTGGAAATAAAGATCAGTTTAAAACAAATAGCTGTGGGTATAAAGATGTGTTTAAAACAAACAGCTGATAATTAATGTTGATGAGTTTGTTATGTGTATTTCAGGCTGTGCTACCAAGGCACTAGAGGCGGCGGTGGAATGGGGGCTCATCAAGGCCAACCCAGCCATACCCGGGCAGAAACCCAGCAAGAACCGGCCGACACACACCACAACCCAACCTGACCAACCCACCATAGCACAGGAGCAGACGACACAGGAGCAGACGACACAGGACAAGGTCAAGGTCGAGGAGACAGAAGGGGACAGTAAGGAGAAGGTCGAAGAGACAAAAGAGGAGAAGGAGACAAAAGAGGACAGTAAGGAGAAGGTAGAGGAGACGAAAGAGGAGACAAAAGAGGAGAAGAAGGAGGAAGGGAACGAGAAGAAGGAGAGTGAAGGAGAGAAGGAGGAGGAAGTGATCTCAAAAGAGAAAGAGAGCAAATAGCGGCAGGTTGCTGGATCTGTGGCTGTGACAGTGAGTGTATGATGTGTGCGGTACACATGTGTGTGTATAACGGTACACATGTGTGTGTATAACGGTACACATGTGTGTGTATAACGGTACACATGTGTGTGTATAACGGTACACATGTGTGTGTATAACGGTACACATGTGTGTGTATAACGGTACACATGTGTGTGTATAACCTTCTGTGTTTATCAACACCTATTTACCCTGAGTTCATCACTACAGAGATCTGATCATCCTATGTGTCATTGGTAGAGTAGAATGAAACATTTAATGTTTCTGGCTGTGCTTGACCACGCTAGAGAATACTCTCATCCTTTGGATGAAGGATTATTTGTTAATAAAGAACTAAAATTGCATTTTCAACATCATATTTCAGTCTTCACAAGTAATGGATATATACAGTGTAATTAATGGACAAACGTTCAGATGGTTGATAATCCTTCCATTAAAATACTGCATCAGTCTTTGATTGTTACGGATGCCTGAGGCAAGGCAAGTACTTCAATGAGTTGTAGTATATTGCAGGCTACCATTAATTCCTCACCAACAATTTATGACACATTGTGTCGCTAATAGCAATGGTTGACCAAGCTCCTGGTTATGTCTGATGTAATGTTGACATTATTCTAGCGCAGATTATTGAAGCACTTATCACAATCATTCATTCACTGTGGTCCATAATGTTAGAATAAAACCCAGTATTTTGCTGTGTAAATGCTGTTATAAAAGCATGCGTGTTATGAAAGCATGTGAAACAATGTTATGTGTACATGTGATCTGAGATTAAGCATGGCAAAATGGTGCTACAAACAAAAAGTATCTTTGACTTGTTGGTTTTTTTATATAAAAAAAGAAAGAAAATAATATGTTATGATTGTGTGGACTCCTGGTTCTGTTGGAACACTTCTCCCTGTCCGTGGATCAAGATAACTTACTTCATCTGTTACTCGCCGCGTGTTTATACTAAACACAGCTAGATACAGTGACTGTCGTCCTGTACACCACAGCTAAAGTTAAACATTAGTGAATCTCTAAGGACGTATTTTACACATGTCTGCCTTCCTGATTCCTCTAAATTATTATTATTATAGAACTTTTATTCAAGTTTGTTGTCAGGATACGAGAAAAGAACATGTAATTCTACTATAGATCTTCCACCCAGCCCTAGTTTGCTACTGACATCAATTAGATTATAAATAGATTTGTCAATTTTTACATTTAATGTAACAGTCGTTCATTTGGATTACTTATAGTACATTAACTGAATGACTAAATACTGAAATAGGGTAATTATTGATTGTTCAGGATCTGACTGGTAAGACAGGAAAAGGCCACAAATTGTAGATTAGAATAGTAATAATTTATTGTTGATTGTGGAGCGATAGGGTGAAGTAATTTATTGACAACTCAATGCCTTATTAACGATGATGTAATTGTTGATGTTATGAGCGGCCTTTGTTAGCCATGATGTATGCGGTGATGACTTCCTGCCTCCTGGTGGCAGGATCAGGAACTGCTGGTTCCACGTGTGTTCCTCCTGTGTGTGTTTGTGGGGGGAGGGGAGGGGGGGGGGGGAGGGGGGGGGGGAGTTTTATGTAACAAACAATTTGTAATAAATGGAGATAACTCATATTTCTGTCATTCTCTTCTTGTGTGAATGTTCTAGGTTTAATGACTGACATTGTGGAAAGGAGCCCTGCTGTGGCTAAACCCTGCCCACACACAGCCGATTTGCCCCCCGATTTTGGTCTCCCGATGAATCCTAGGTTTTCATTTCCAATCCTGGTTGATGCTATTCAAAAAAACATAAACCAGGATTTTAAATGAAATCATAGGATTCATCGGGAGACCAAGATCGGAAGACAATCGGGGGCCAAATCGGCTGTGTGTGGGCAGGGTTACGTCCTTTTTTTAAAAAAAAAATAAAGAACAGTGCAAACTGTATACAATGTCTTGGCCTTTAAAACCTTTAACAAACAAGCATCATCTCACTCCCAACAGTTGCTTTTATTAAACCACTTAAATCTACTATGTTCACGAATCCACATAAAATTAATTTTGTGGGGCGTGCAATATCAACGTATCCCCGATCATCTGTAGGCCTAATGGGTTTTTTTTAAAGATTTTATTTCAACTGCGTACATTACCTCCCATAGAGGTAGGATATTCTGGTGGAACTCAGCTTTTTAGAAGAACATAGTGATATCATTACTTTGGTCATTTCATATTAAAGTTAATGTGTGGACTTCGATATATCACATGTAGGCCTACCGATTTACCTGTTAGAAAGATCTGTTCCACTTTTTTAAAGATAGGTTGAGAGGGTGGTATCAACTTACAGGAGAGATGATCATTAGTTTAAAGTGGACATTTACGAGAGATAAGACTGGCCTCCATAGCTCTATATCATTAGTGTAATACGTAGTTACTGGTTCCTCTCTCTACAATAGTAATATAACCAACATCACTTCCACATCATCATGAAGGATTTATACTTATCGTTGCTGCTTCTATTTCACATATACCAATGTGCATCGGCGGAACAATACGATGAATCTGGTAAGTAGGTTTCTTCTTTTTGTAACAAATTCTTTATTCGGGTTATTTTTTACAAAGTAGTCTCAGTCTTTCAACCGGTATAGTTCTACCCCGAGTAGGTATCAGATATATAATTCGCTTGTTTAGCTGTTGATTATGACATGGAGCTAAGATAATATACATAGTAAATATAATATAACAAAAATGAAATGGGGATGAAATAGGTGTCATTAACAGTGTACCACGGTGTCTGTAATAACTATAGTCAGTAACATGAGATATAAA